>SNQJ01S0053217.1:22644-45461 GCA_010110895.2 Picea sitchensis
CATGGATATTATATAGTGAAGCCACATGTCATATGATAGGAGCATGGGATTTGTTCAAGAGCTTCATAGAGTCTTACTCAAATGTATATGTGGAGCTTGGTATGGGTACCAAGCATGAAGTGTATGGATATGGAACAATGATATTACAGATGGATTCAAGAGATATGTTGAGAGTAGAAAATGTGTTATGGGTGACAAAACGCAGGAGGAGTGTGCTCTCAGTCTCAACAATTGAGGAGAAGGGATGTGTAGTTTTATTCTGATATGGACATGTGGTGTTCACTCCTAGAGGATCTATCTCAAACACATCAATTGTTCTTGGAGTTAGAGAGAGAAACATGGAGCTATGTCTAGCAGTAAATGAGTGAAAATGAATAGGGAGCAGATAAATCTGAAGGTTGTGAATACTCAGAGAGAGTCAGCCATTAAGAGGGAGTCAAGCTTCAGGTGGGAGAGAGGAGTCTTCCAAGAATGTCAAGAAGGTGACATGGGTTGAGGAATCCAAGAAGGAAGCTCAGAAGTGGGAGGATTCTATGACCAACATACATTCCAAGGAGGGTCCATGCCATATAACAATATTTTCTTCAGTGATAGAGGGAGCATACAATTAGTGTTGGACACACCTACCACACTTAGAGAGGGGGGGGGGTGAATGAGTGTGGAGATATTTTCCCCAAAACTTCCCTCTTACACAAAACTCATTAGTTAACATTCAAAATTTACTCATTACTCATTGTTGTCATTAATAATCAGTTAGATGTGAATACATATCAACAACATATCATCAACAAATCATCTCCATAAGGAACACAAGATGTATGTACAATTTTTCTTTTTATTATGGACTTCAATCCGGGGGTTTTTCAACAACAACTGAATAGAGTACAACTCTACAAGAGAACCAACTCTATATGCAAGACTCATCTTACATTCTCAGCACCAACTGAGATGAGGCAACAATCCTCAATAGATATCAATATGTACCATAAACAAGAGCATCAACCATGCACCAACCTGTAATCAACCTGTACCATAAACAAGTGCATCCAACCATGTACCAAGTATATACCAATCATGTGTCAAATAATCATCAATATGTACCAACATCATCAACTATACACCTCATGTATGTGCCAACTCATCAACTTCTTGTCTCAACCATGACTAGTTTTGGATTATTCAACAACCCTAACTTGAAATAATCATAAATTTGTACTTGTAAGGAAAAAAGATATAAAAATGATAAACAATGTTCTTCAGTGTATTTTATGCAATTCCTCCAAGTGGCGATACTTGTAACCTCTCAAAAAATTAGTTATAGAAAAAATGGCATACCTTGCTGAATTCTGGATTATTCTAGAGAGTGACCTTGTAGAGTGTGCCCCGCATGGAATATTTATTGAATCGATATGAAACTATTATAGAGAATACTACAGACTGTAATCTAACCAACACAATTGGTCTCAGTAAANCAAGAACTTTTACTTCTTTGACCTTTTGGGGCTTCAAGCCATCATATGGGGGTCCTCCAACTTCATAAGGCCATAACTCTCAAACCGTGAGGAGTTATGTGACATTCCACATACCACCGGAAATGGCATGTCAAGAACTATCCATCTAGGATAGTTTCACCAACAACTCCATTGATCTTCATCTCATTATTCCACATGAAAGCATGGGTCCTCCAGCCATTCTTCTAGGATAACTCATTCCGTAAAGTGTCTTCCCATGAGGGCTTTCACCATAAGGGGACCACTTTTGAGTTCATCCATTTGTGCACCTTATCAACCATGATAAGACACTAATGATTCATCTTTGCATCGATTGGTTTCCACTTGGACATATATCATTCTCATCAAGGGAATCATATCAATCAATTACTTGAAATCAATCAAACCAAACCATTTACATATGATCCAACAATCTCCCAAATAATAAAACCATTGGCATCAATGAAAACATGATCCAACAAGACAGACCTACGATTTCGTAGACAATCTTCCACTATGCCTGAAGAATAGTAAAGGCTTTCCATAGATTAAACTCGGTAAAAAACCCATAGACAATAGTGTTATAATTCTGACACATGACCATGGATATCCTCAAACAACTGTTCCAAATCCACAGTATGAGGTTTGTTTGTTTTGGATCGACAAATATTACACAAATATACCTTCCCTTCAACTGCAGATCAAAACCCTCACCACTCATATCGACTCATTAATGAGTGAAAATCACATACTAAAGTTCAGTGCTCAAAGGCAAAGGAAGCGCTTAAAAAGGACTAGAAACATAATAATAAAGAATACTGAGTGTGTTACAATAGTGGTTAACTCCGAGGTCTTATGAGTCAAATTTAGCATGCAGTTAAGAGGTAAAGATTTGTTTGTTTATCTTAGTTGTATTTTTTTTAGTTTTTCTATTAATATAGATTTAATTAGATTTTTGTTGTTTAAAATAAAACTAACTATAGAATCAACAGATTTTGTAGCCAGTCTATTCTCATTCGAATTTTTGGAAATTATTGGTTAGAATAATATCTAAACTCCTTTATTTTTGTTTTTCCTTTCAGGATATCGTGTAGTTGGTGGTGATCTGATGATATGGACCATTTTATCTTATTAGCCATTTCTTTGGCTCATCTTTTGTAAACAGAAACAAGATTTTTATAGTTTTGAGAGATACTATGTGATATGGAGTGGCTCTGTTACCCTCTATTTTGTAATTAGTAAATAATTTTGAGATTTAATCTTATCCCACAAGATAAGATGTTTATCTTGATTGAACTCTTTAAATACTAGAGATTTTTGTAATGAAGGCATCCTCGCCTGGGGCAGAAGATGGATGTTTGATTTACAGACTTTAATGGAACAAAAATGCATATTTCGGCTTTAGCTTCTTGTGGATGGTGTCTTCATTTAAGTTTTGTTTATCCTAATATGATAATAGGTTTTGAGAGATTTAGTCTTCATGATTTAAAATTTTATTGGGATAATTCCTTTATAAATGTTGTCCATAAATAATGCTTCAGATATTAATCGCGTGATCATCTATTCAGCTTCAATTACAAGATTTCTCCTTTAATTTTTGTTGAAATATTAAATGCAAGGATGTTTGCTAACATATTTTTCTTAATGTAATTACTTGCAATCATGATATCACAGTAACTATTGGTATCATTCTTTCTGTTATTAAAATTTAACTGCCAACGTAATTGTTCTGCATTTATTCAGAATAGACTTAAGGTTCATTGCAGGTTTCTCTCTTGGACTAGGTAGTTAAATGTTTTCTGATCGCACAGATGTTTGGATGCATATCATTATCTCGCTAACATGTTAGCTCAATGTCATTTTTCTGTTATTTGTTTATCATTGAAATTCGAACGTAAAGTTTGGATTTTGACTATCTATACGTTTCCATTTTATAACATTTTCTTCCATTAGTTTAAGACTTATAAAAGAAAAAATCAAAAATATTTTTATGTGCTTTCTTTATCTGCTTCTTTAGAGCAGTCATTTTCACATTGAGTTTAGTAAGTTTAGATTAAAACTTGCAGCCTGTAAATAATGTATATAAATGAAATTTATCTATATTTTTCTTAAATACACCTATTACAATCACATTAGAGCATATGTACACATATATATAGTACTTAGTAATTAGTTATTTATTTCTTTTCTTTTCTTTTGTTTCTTTTAGGATTCTTAGATTGGCCAATGGAGCCATTAAACCCGTCAGGACGAGTTATACCAAATGGCTTGGGTTACTTAGACAACCCCGGACCGAACTCGTTCTTCCAATTGACGGATGGTGCCTCATATTTGGGATGCCAACTCCATCTACAGATTTGAAGGGGAGGTCCTAGTTGGGAAAGGTAGAATGAGGAAAGTGAAATGTACTAATTAAATGGTAGATGAGATATATACTCATTTTCATTATTAATTTGTATATGCATTGTACTTATTTAAATTTTATTCTTCCATCAATTAATAATATTTATTGTTAGTAATTTTTATTAATCTTTTTTAATACAATTGGTCAAGAGTGGGATGCACTACATTTATATGTCGCAAAAAATCTTGATTGGATGAAGGTATGGATAGATCTATGTATACAATCATGTTATGGTAGGTTATCATGGGAAGGGGTGACTGCATTGCTTAAAGAAGGTCATTGTAATAAAGATACCAATCTTGCTTAGAGGGAAATTGATTTAGCATATGGTGTAAATGATAAACAAGCAAGCATATAATTCAGCCACATCATATTTAAGTTATTTTATATTATATTAATCTGTGTCATCTGTTTTTCTTGTGAATTTTTACTAAGTCTAAATATCTACATTGTGAATTTTGAATTTTTACATTTGTGTGCATCTATATACGAGTCACCCATTACTTGGAGCTCATCAATTCATCTATCCAAAGTAGATTTTAGCAAATGGTATAAGGCCTTGAATTCCCATTGTTTTTTTGTTCCTCTTCCTATATTACCTTTTACCTAAAATCTGTGTGTCTCTAAAAGATATAAAATGAAGCCAATCCCAATGATATATTTGGGCCTTGACATGCTCCATCGAAATATTCCCAGGCTAAATACTTGTCCACATGTATATCTTATAGAATTATTTGTGGTTTAACCTTTGGAATAACCTTATAAAATTATCAAAATAAAGCATTAATCTAGGTAGATACTTGAAAAGTAGGCATCATCTTCTCTTCAAACAAAATAGAGTTTCTAGCTATTTATATTCCCCACAGGACCGTAAATGGGATTTCCCTAAATCACTTTATATATTTCTAAGTAAACCAAACATTAAGACATGTATATATGGATTCACATTTCCAAATGTTCTGGATACCCAAAATCTTCCCAACCTAAACCCATACGTTCTAAGAAAAATTGTAGTGCAAGAACTAATGTGAAGTGTTTTCTTCACTGCAGGTGCAAACTAAAAAAATAATTGGAACTACTCTTTTTCTTTTCTAGAGGAATTCCCATGTGAAAAATTTATGTTTCAATATGAGCCGCATAAAAGCTTGCATTTGGGAGGTACCTTAACTCCTTCCACCACAATTTATCATCACCTGGTCCTAGTCCAAAAAGAGATGAGAATCCAAGATTAGGGGTATAATTTCCCCATTCTCCATTTATAGCCTAGATTAATTCATTTGGGGAATTGTTCAATCTTATATGTGTCATCTTAAGTTTTGCTAAAAAATGATCCCACCTTTGGGCCAAATTTTCTTCTAGACCAATATCAACTGCCTTTTGTTGATATAGAAGATAGTTTAAGATATTTAATATAACACGATGAGGATAAATACTCCTAAATTTTTAAAGAGGTGGTACTCCTCTATCAATATTTCATATTTTACAAAAGAAGACTACAAAAGACTAGGTTTTCAGAAAATAAATATTCACATAAAAAGAAAACCTGAGAGAGGACCATGATTATTGAGGAAATGAATAATCACAATATAATACAAGACATTAAACCATAAGGATAAGGAATCTAAGAAGATATCATTTCCATCATAGCATGATCAAAATAACACATCATTGGAAACATCTCTCGCATTCACAAAAAGCTTGACATGATTACTGCATTAGACTCAAAAACGATTTTGTTGGACAATACATTTGAAACATCATGCTTTAAAATCAAGTTATGAGAAATCAGTAATGTAATGCCCCGAATAGTTCTCTAGGGATCCTAAAAAAATGTACAAAGTTTTGTATTAAAACAGTAATGTCTGAAATGTTCATGAAAAGTAAAAGACATTTGTCCTTCAAAGAGGACTGTGATTGGGCTCCTGCGGACCATGAAATTAAAGAAAGACATGAAAGACAGAAACGAAAAACAATTAGGGTTCAGCCTTTGATTTTCAAAAATTATGAAACAAGAAATGATGGGTGACTACCAACTGAGGAAAAAAAAATGTGATTACTTGAATTACTATGATGGAAGGAGGGATCTCATTGTTTGCTTGTTGAGGTGCTTTTTGTATATTTTTCAACTGGAGTTTTTGTGGAAGTTGTAACTAAATTTGGTTGATATGGCTCAGTTATATTTATTAATGCTTTATTTAACCATACTTTGATATACTCCTGCATGGGAGCAACCATTGTGTCATGTTTAATATTATCATCAAACAATTATTTCTTAATATCTCTAATATCAAAATTGAGTTGGCGCAACATGTCTTCAACCTCATCATTCTTGTTTACATAACGAATCAACCACTTTTCTACTTCCTCTTCCGAGTATTTAGTTATTTCGTTAAATTCATTTTCCCATGCAACTTTCAAGGTATCCAAATATTATTGTAATTTATCCTTAGAGAGTAGAATTTAATCCATTATCAAATGTGGGCCTTTCAACTCTTTTGTCAAATCAACAAGTTGTAGAAATAAATCACCCCTTTTTCAATTTATGGTATCACACTTCTCAAGTAATTCTTTTAAACATTGAATCATTTTTAACCATCCAAAATTAATATGCCTTAATCTAATTTTTGAGGGAAGATTTTGTTCTCTCCTTTTCTTGTCATTCATATTAGATAGTTTAGCAAAGAATATTCCACCAACTTCTTGGTATATTTTTTTATCGTTATCTAGGTCCTTTTGGAGATATTCTTTGAAATTTGTAATCCTTGAAGAGAGTATAGTAGAAGTAGTACCTAGTTCCCATATCTCAAAGATTTAGGATATTATATTTTTTATGTTCTCTCCAATGTATTGTCGGATGGCCATCAATAATTTTGAATCACCCCTTGTCTTGTAAATAGATTATGGAATGTCTTCCAAAGTATTGAGAGATTGGATGGCAGCAATTGGATCGACAAACAGAGGATTCAATAGTAAGGCATTCTCCCTTTCTTTTATTTTTTCTTTCAATATTTGATTTTCTATTTCCAGTTCACCAATTGAGGACTTGAGTGCTTCTCTGGTTGCTTCATGAAATTGCATGATCTTTGAGGGTTTTACCCCATGTATATCAATTTCATATTTCCATTTCTCAACAAGATTTTTATTTTTAAGATTTATTTTTTCAATCAACATTTTTTTAGATTCCTTGTTGAAAGTAGTTGTAACAGCCCCCTTTATAAACCTATGATTATGTATAATTAACCATGAATTATGGTTTCCATGCAATCAAAAGTGGTGGTCATTGGATTAGAGAATGGTTGAATGCTAATCATTGGTATGATATGTAAATCTTAGGAGGAATTTTAGAGTCCCGACATACCGAAGTAGCGAACCCCAGAAGGAATCTAAGTCCAAACCCCTTTCGAAGTCCCAAAACATCGATGTCTAGGGACCAAGGTTCTAGCCCCTAGATTGCATACCTTTAATTATTAGTGTAAGCACGAGAGATAAAGGGTGATGTCATGAGTGATTTTTTGTCCATCCTGTCAGACGTGAGGTCAAGAGATTGACACTTTTCAACGTTTGAATCACTGGCAAGTCAAGTGTGGACCCCATTTAGGCTTAATATTTCAGAAGAGAACCTTAAAACCTAAGTTTTCAGATATGGGGAGCCAACATATCTAAGCCGTAGATCTTGTGGTGAATTTCAAGGGTCGTAACCCTATGATTAATGGTCATTAATCATCTTGTAATCCCCGGATGATGTACCTCGGGAAGTTTCAGGTTGCAGGGGACCGTTAAAGAGCCGCGATCCCGATGTCCGTGGTTACCCGAAAGTGACATGTGTCATCCTTCATATTTCACATGAGGGATAGATCCCACCGTAAATCTTAATAATAGATCTAATCTGGACCATTTCTCCCATTTAAAAAATCCCAAATTTTGTCATGGACCACCACAGAACTTGGAGTGTGTTAGAACCTTGTGCTCTACGTGTCGTCTCATGAGAGTAATATCACATTAGAATGACTTATCTTAGCATTAGACTCTTGAGACGTATTAGACTTCCCAAGATACAATAACTCGTCGAGTTCCAAGATCCATCGAGACGAGAACCATCAATCCATGGATTGATGAGCTAATCTCCATCATTTGATCCTTTAGGCCGCTACAACGCCAGGAGAGTCACGACAGTGATGTGTTGCACTATGAATGGCCCACATGTCATGTCGTGGGAGGGACACATGTCACACATTGGTGGCTCCATGTGTCACAATGATTTGGCATATTTGGATGAAGGTACAGGTGGAAAATGAGCACCATGTGTCGAGTGATACGAGCACCATGTGTCATGCCAATTCATACGGTGCCATGATGTGTCATATCACATGTATGCCACATAGATTATACATGTCGATGGTAGGCCATGTTGGATGTAGAGGATTTTGTTTGGAATCTAAGGCCTCAACCATTGGATCTAAACCATGAGAGATCCAAGTCATCGATTTAGTAAGGGGGCTCTAGTACCTTGGAGTCTCGAGGTCCTGATGGACGATGTAAATTCGATCGTAGATCTCTGGATCATGGATCAAATGAGACCATTGATCTTCCCTACAACTAAACTCAACCCTTGTCATGGGCCCTCAAAGAACCTGGAGTACGTTAAAACCCATCCTTCAGGCTGCATCACCTCTTGTATGGGCTAATTACGTTAGTCAGAGCCCAACGTATTGCGATGTCGGACCCGCGGGCATATTACATCCTCCCAAATTACCAAGACTCACCACAGTTTGAGATACGCCATGACTATGGTCATCGATCTATTGATTAATGATCTTATCCTAACCATCCATTCTCATAAGATGGAAATGCGAACTGCGGTCCATCTGTGATATGGGGAAAGTGTGACGTGTCGTGTTGATCTAGCATATCTAGACAAAGCTCCATGGGGAAGTTAGCATCGTGTCTCACGCTAGGTGATGGGCGATGAGATAACCATGTTTCATGTTATGGGGTGGTTTGTGGAAGTGCCACATGTAAAAGATCGTAGCTAGTCTCAGATTGGGCATTTTTGGGATATGCAAAGAGTAAAAGAGTTGAGGACCGACACCTGGACGTCCCGGTAGACAGGTGTCAACAACTGATGATATCGGGTCTTGGGTGAATGTGTATTCAGTGCTATGACATGGTAGCTCCACATCAGATGGCATCGGTGATATGTCTGCCACATGGTAGTATGAAGGCATTTGGCCAATGAAAGCCCTAAAACTTCAAAGGGCCATAAATTTTGATCCAGAGATCTATTTTGAGAAAACTTATAGTCGTTAGAAATCTCTCGATGAGAAGAAGATGATTGTGTCCTTTTTAAATGTATTTGAGAAGGTCCAGGAAAGGGAAAAAATAATACCCCATCTCTTAAAAGGGCACTTAGGGGGTTGGGTGTCTTACAGGTGGTATCATAGGATGGTTCAAACAATAGGATTGGATGGGCCAGAGATCAATCACAGGATTGGTATATTAAGGCTAATATGATCATGTTGGAAATATATTTCTCTGCGTTATATGGTTTTTTATTATCTGCACAAGTTCCTTGAGAAGAAGGACTACAAATTGAAATCTTGTTTTGGGATTTCTTGCAATAGAAGAATTGTTGTTGCTTAATAGAATGATAGATTCTCCTATAAGAATGGGAATACACTAATAATCATTAATGGTTGAATCTGAATGTGAAGGACTAAAAATGGCAAGACTTTGTTAAGATTTCCTTGGGTTCAAAGAATGGAGGAACTGTTTGTGGTAATCTTTCTTGTAATGATGGGTTGTTGAAGCCCTGGCAATTATGATTGCTACTGAGAAAAAAAAGTGGGCAAGTTAAGCTTTGAATGTATAATTTCTCGTGTTTAGAGGACTAATGGGAAAAATTGTAAGGTAATTTTATTTGACCTACAATGAATGAAATTGGTTGTTGAAATAACCTAGTTAAGAAAAGAAAAATGAGTTCTTTGAACTAATGATAGTCCTCATAAAAGAGGCAAAATGGCATGAACATATTAGCTAGTTTATGAGCTCATGGATATACAAAAATGTGTACTTGTATATTGACATGAGCACTTGTTATGCATGGAAATGTAAGATGTGGATATGTTGTAATGCATATAATAGTGAGTAAGCATGTGTGAACATGTAACGATACATGATAAAAACTTGTGGTAGGTTGTAAAGTATGTCCTATTGATGGGTCATTTGGTCAATAATGACCTGATGTCAGCAGGAAAAGTAACAACATAAATGAAATGCTGACAAAGTTGTTTCCTATTGCCTTATGAAGCTAGGGATTTAATGATTACATGAGATATTTCTACTAGGTCTGATAAAGGAAGTGCTAGAGCATTCCTAGATGACCAATGAGTCATACTAACATCCAAAGGTGAATGGTAGTCATATGAATATGGATTGGTATGATAAGAAATGATTTCTTTGGTAAAGGTCTATTGACCAAGAATGGGTTGAATCATTGAAGGAAGTTGAACTTGGGAATTTTATAACCCTCGGTAATGTTGTAATTACCTACTTATATTTTGTGAATTATGGATTGCTCTTGTAACAAAAGGGAAAGAGTGGTTTCTTGTTGGTTTTTTCCATGAAAAGAAGGCAACATAATTAGGGATATGTCTACGAGACTTGTCATGTGATTGGATATAAAATATCAACAAAAAAGGTTGACATTAAAGATCAAATAAATGATTAGGAATAATATAATAATGTGCAAGTGATGCACATGTATAGTGTATATGCATACTAAACAGATTGATGTGACTACTTAATTAAGAGGATAGTAAGGCATGGAGTGTGTTTTTCTGGACTGAATAATGCTTGGGATGCATGGTTCACCCTATGTTGGAGGGTCTAATTACCTCGATGGAATAATAACTTGAGGAGGATGTGTTCCACGTCCTCAAGAAAAAGCTAATGTAATTTTTTGAAAGAATAAATGAACAAGAATGCTCTATTGTCATGTTAGAAGGAAATATGATTAAGCCTTTGAGGGTTGCATGAGAATGATTGCAAACAATCATGAGCTAAATGGTTTTAAAGTAAAGATGCATGAGAACTGTAAAGTGTGGCTATGGTAGACACACATAAACTCATGTGGATGCATGTACTTAAGTGCATGAAAGAACAAGTTGAATATAAACTAATAATAATAATGTGCATATGTGAATGCAAGTTGATGAAGTAGATGTACATGTTTAAATGAAATATATGAATGCATAATGGGAATACATGCCTATATTCCTTATGGAATATTGGTTAAATCCATGGACTGATGAAGTTGAGGCCGACTCAAGGTTGAGGTCACCTTAGGTAGTGATGAATATGTAACAATAAAATTTGCATGTTGAAGAAGTTCCATGTGAAGGAACTGTGTAAAGAACTTTGTCATGAGAGCATAGCTATAACCTTAATGACTATTGAGAATTAAACAATGGGCTGCAAATCTTATCTGTATAATAATCATGGATTAGATTTTAAAATATAATGCATGCAAAGGAGATATGCAAAGGGATGATGACCAATCTGATTTCTGGTTGGGAAATGTGTAGGAGGCACTTAATTTATGAGTGAGCCTTGATGTTGTAGAATGTTAAATTATCTATGAAAGTCAATATGAAACTTGGCTCAAAATTGCTCAAGGAATAGAGCAGGAAAGTCCTAAGAGGGGAAGATTGCATAAGCAAAGAAGGAGAAAAGGATGATACTTTTATCACTTTCAAATTTTGAAATTTTGAGACTAAGTTGTATACTTTAAAAGAACAATTGTGGAAATAAATACAGCTGGTAAATGACTGAAAAAATAATAAATATGTTAAATAATGAGCTTGGTTAAGTCATACTATGTGAAGGCAATGAGGCCTTGGAAAATGATTAAGCCATACTAAAAGTCACGGGATGTGTAGAAGGAGCTGGACAGAGGAAAGAGTTACTTAACTCCTTTCTTGTTAATTATTGTGTTTTCTTTGGGATGAGAAACTAATATGTTCATGCATGTAATTGTTTTGGCATCAGAATGTTGATAGTTGTATGACTATAGAGACAGATGGAAATTTTTTATTTTTCTTGCACTGATGAAAATATTGAGGGAAATGTGATAGAGTGCATATAGATATGCTCGAACATATCTAAATTGTTTTTGTTGAATTAGATGATGTGGCACATGCATTTTTAATTTACATGACAATTGATGTAAACTTTGAATATGATGGTGCATGTTATGTGTAGTAAATGATTGGAGCTGCTGGGAAAGGACAATTGCCAATGATGGAAATAATCAAGAAGTTTAAATGAAATAAGGATATTGATAAGATATTGATGAAGGGACATTGGGAGTTCCCATGAAAGAACCACTAGTGAGGTAATATCAAAGAAGGTGCTGGCAGCCAGAACATGTATAAAAGTGTTCATGCTTGTGTGGCATAAAGTGTGAAGGGATTGGGTAAGAATTCCTTCAAAATGATTTATTATTTTAACGATATGTAATGGAATTTGAGTGGTTGTTGGATGCCATTGATACCCAAGAAGTGTATAATGTAGGAAAGGAACCTGAAGGATAGAGAAAGAAGCCTCTAGTAGCCAAGGATGATTGAGATCCTTGCAAGAAAATTCCTGAACAAAGTGTCATGAATACTTTGAACAATTAGGAATGATTGGGAACAAGAGTACTCATAAAAAACACATTGATTAATGCATCGAGGAAATGCATGTTTGCATGAGTGGGAGGGTATAGGATTGTCCATTATGGAAGAGGGATATTCCAACATTATACTAGACTTAAATAATGGTAAAGAGATAAATTGGGTGTCCATAAATATTGGCACCCTGGTTACCAATGATGAAATAATGCTTGAATGCATTCATGTGAAGCTTTTAGTCTCATGAGTGTTGATTTGAGGATTTGATAAACTCAAAGCAGGAGGAACATACCTGTTGCAATAATGAATGTGGATAGAGAATCCATGTGGTGAGAGGTTGGTTGAGACCCAACACACCATGGAAAGAGTACCTAATATGAAATGTTGTAATCTGAAAATCAATGCAAGGGTGCATTGTGTGTGAATGTGGCCATGGGCATTAGCACATTGGTTAAATTCACTTAATGTTGAATTGCATTTGGAAAGGTTTGATATGATGAAATTATTCATGTATAAGGAATGATATTTCCTTTTTCTTTATGTCATTTAATAGATAAAATTGATTTGCTTGTTAGTATGCATAATTTAATAATTTCTTGTGTTGCCATTGTAAAGGTGCAACGCAAATATTTGTGCATGGGAAACTAAAAAATTGTTTGGTTGATTGAAGTTGAAATTGTAGGAAGAAGGGTCTCGGATATGGAAGTGTTGTAAGTCCATAAGGAAGAGAAATGCCTATTGGTTATAAAAGAGACAAACTATTATGAGAAGGGAAATCTCATACTTGTGGAATATGGTTCCTATATGGAACATTTCTGAAAATGGGAATGTGAAAATAAGAAATATGTGGGTAACATATTTGAAAGAAATTTGATTGAAATTGATGATGTGTCTCACAATTATTATATGCATGTGATACATGTGCGATAACATATATTTCCTAGAGGGACAGGTAATGATTGTCCATCTTGGAAAGCGTGTAAAAAGGTTACTATTGTTACATGAGAACCTTGTGATAAGCCATGATCAACATAAAATGATATAGTATTGAGGTAACATGACCCAAAGGGACACCTTGAAAAATAAATTCAAATGGATGCCTTGGCTATAAGACTCGATGAAGTCTCAAAAAATATTCTTGTGCAAGAAATCCTTGGAAATGCAAGATGGATCACCTGAGGTACTATATAGCAGATAAGGGGATGTCTGAGCTTGGGCCTGGAGGGTAAGTGACTGCAAGGAAGAGGAGACTTCGATAATTATTGTAAATTATTGTTTGGGATCATGCACACAATGGTTATGTCAAAGGGAATATAGTGATTCGAGTGAATATGACAGCCATGTGGACACGAATCCATGCAATACACAAATAATTTTTGTGTTAATATGTAAATTATCCCTCTTGAATTATGGACAACAATAAAATGTTTATGCATAAATTTGTAATTTAACATACTTGTTATTTGAAATTGTTGTAGGCATGTGCTAAATGCCAAGAGTCTGGGAAGGGACCCGAACAAAAAGAGGAACAACATTGCCAAGAAGTACAATAGAATAAGGCATGGCAGGTGATACTGAGAAAGAACATTGAGGGAAGTGTTCTTTTGAAGGGGGATGTTATTGTAACACCACCCTTTCTAAACCTATGATTATGTGTAATTAACCATGAATTATGGTTTCCATGCAATGGAATAAAAACATTGTAAATGTATTATTGTTTGATTTAATAATTCCAACCAACTGACTATGGGATGGAACCTTGAAAGTACTTGCCATGATACCACTAGAGGAGAGAGTGAGGAATCATGTGCAAGGGGTTAATTATGCCCTAACTAGGTAACCCAAGCTTCTCTACTAAGGTATGTGATAATATTCAGATATTCCCTTTAAATCTGATTTCAAGGAAAATAAGTTAATGAGGAAGGGTTGGTGGTTGAGAAACCAACCACCCTCAATGAATAGGTATGGGAAGATCTTACTAGGAAAACATAATTTTCAGCCAGGGGAACCATCGAGTACCAAGTCACACTTTCCAAGTTGAACCGTGGGGAAACCGATTTCCTTCCGATAGAAGGAAGAGGATAGGTCTAGAACCTTCTTGTAAGAGGGCATGAAAGAAAATATTGCATGCATGCGTGCATAAGGGACTTTTGTCTGAGAAGGAAAAAGTGTGTGTGTTCAAGAGAGAGAAAAAGAGCTCTGAGTTTTTGGGTCTAAGGAAAAGAATTGTAGAAAAGGATTGGTGTGAGGGCATGGATCCCAACCTGAGTTGTGAAGGGTGCAAGCTTGATGTTGTGAAATCATACGATAAACCTTGTAGAGGCACTGAGCCAGGTGGGTATGAGAAAATATTAACTAAGAGTAGTGTGAAGGAGAGTAACCTTCACCTGTCAATCTCCCTAAGAATTTGAGAGAGACTCCCTAGTGGTATCATGGCTTGGCATGGGGGTGGATAGAGTGCTAAGAATGAATTCATATGAGCCTATGGTTGGGTGGTAAGGTGTAAACCCACAATCAGTTGAATGGATACAATGTGTAAACAAATAAGTATCCCCATCTCCTATGTAAATGAATTGAAATGTATGGTTGGATTTCTATAATTGTGCTCTAAATGTGCATGCATGATTTATGATATTGATGCTTGTTTAATCGGAAAATCCTTGTCTTTGGATGACAATAGTGTTATCACTCCAAGAAACTCCTTAGGTTTGTCGGCTAAGGATGCTTGGTAACTTATAAAATGAATGGATTTATGCTTAAGTAATGAATGGATCAAGGGGATAACTAAAATACAACAATGTATCCAGACTACTAACAATAATAAAATAAGCTAGTGCTCTCAAGGACTGATAATCAAATGAATAGCTTAAAAATGGGTGAAGAAACCAATGTTTATAAACCGAATACTAAGTGATGGGTTTAATAAACAATGAAAGCAACTAACATTCAAAGTGTGAACTGAACAATGAGATGAAAGTCATATGACAGTTAAGACAACTTAAATGATAGTATAGAAGAAGAGAGGAATCTGACATCAATAAAGAGAGAAAACCGTCCACTATATTACAAGTATCCCATCTCTCATGTAAACGAATTGAAATGTATGGTTGGATTTCATAATTGTGCCCTTAAATGTACGTGGCCAGATTTATGATATTGATGTTGTTTAATCGGAAACCCTTGTCTTGGATGACAATAGTAGTTATCACTCCAAGAAACTCCTTAGGTTTGTATGCTACATTGCTTGGTAACTTATAAAATGAATGGATTATGCTTAAGTAATGAATGGACCAATGGGACAACTGAAATACAACAATTTATCCAGACTACTAACAATAATAAAATAAGCTAGTGCTCTCAAGGACTGATAATCAAATGAATAGCTTAAAAATGGGTGAAGAAACCAATGTTTATAAACCTGATACTAAGGGATGGGTTTAATAAATAATGAAAGTAACTAACATTCAAATTTGAACTGAACAATGAGATGACAATCATATGACAATTAAGACAACTTGAATAACAGTATAGAAGAAGAGAGGAATCTGACATCACAAAGAGAGAAACCGCCCACCATATTATTGAAAGTCTATTACAAAGAATGTAATTTCTGCATCCAAAATCGAACCATTAGTGCTCCAAATGTCTTTGGCTTTATCATCCATAAGATGAAATTAGATCCTTAGTGATGGACCTGGGATTTACTAAAATAGTCAAATCAAATGTCGATACAACAGTGTAGGATGATCCTCATAAATGGATCTAGAGTGGAAAATCAAAACAAAATAAGAAAGGTCCTATTTAATGATCTCTAAAATAGTAGATTGCTGATGAAGAGCAGTTTTAGCCTCCCAAGGCTATTTGATTTGGTCCTCCAAAGATAAAATTCGAATTGGTGAAGTGTGCATTTGATCCCTATCATTTTTCCCTTGAAAATGACCAAATCTAGTCAAAAAATTCCCTTTTGACTTTCATCTCCAAGAATGGCCTTCAGATTTTGATTTGATAATTCATAACCAGCTTATTAAAGAAGATTTCAAACCATTCAAACCCAAAAAATATCGATCTGGGAAAAAATTTGGCTATTCTGGCCGTGACAGGCTTTCACCAGCTAATTTACCCGAAAATCCTCTCCTTAGCTGGTGAAAGGTGGAGCTTTCACCAGCTAACTAGCTATAATTCTGCCTTCTGCATTGGTGAAAGTGCAGATTTTTTCAAAATCAAATTTCTCAGTCATGGAGAGTCCATTTTGCATGCTTAAATAGTTGATCGACATATACAAATCCTAAGCTTTCCAATGGTGCTTTCAAATCTACATTTGGAGCCCAGGAAGCTAGTCAAATATTCCTTACAAGATTAGGCATCACTCTTTCAAAAATGCCAATGCATTTTTTATCGCTAACAAGTAGGATAGTGATTATGGCACTTTCCTTGCACAACTAAATATGATCATCTTCTAATGATTCCAAGATAAATAAAATGAAATTGATTTCATGGGTTATGTGTGCACATGGAAATATCCATCGTCATAATGGGTTTCCTGTGAAAGGAAACTAGAGTCATAAGTAAACAAATGAATGTAAAATGTTGAGTATGAGTGATGAGGCTCAACAACCATTAATTTATGAGCTAGAGTAGATCTCAGTCATCCAAATATGGGATGGTTACCCATCACAGTCCCTTGTAGATCAACACGAAAGTGGTGGTCATTGGATCATAGAACGGTTGAATACCAACTGTTGATCTGATACATAAATATTTGGAGGGATTTTAGCATCCAGAGATATCAGAGCACTGGACCCCAGAAGGACTCTAAGTCCAAACCTCTTTGGAATTCTTGACATGTTGATGTCTGGGGCTCAGGATCCTAGCCCCTAGATTCCATACCTTTAATTATAAGTGTAATAATAAGAGAGAAATGGTGACATCAGGGATGTGTTGCACCATCCCGGTAGATAAAAGGTCAAGAGATTGAAACTTGTCAGCATTTGATTCAGTAGATAATTCATTTTGGACCCTGGTTAGGCTTAATCCTTCGAAAGATCTCCTTAAAACCCGAGTCGTTGGATCTGGGGAGACAACATATCTAAGCCATAGATCTTGCGGTGAAAGTCGGGGGTCATAACCCCATGATTAATGCTCCTTAATCATCTCGTAATCCCTAGACGATGAACTTTGGTAAGTTTCAAGCTGCAAGGGACTGGTAAAGAGTTGTTATTCGATGCCCACGGTTACCTAGTGGTGACATGTGTCATCCTTCATATTTAACAAGAGGTTCATATCCCATCATCAATCTTAATCATGGATCTAATCTGGACCATTGATCCCCTTTACATAAGTCCAACTTTTGTCATGGACCACCACAAAACTTGGAGCGTGTTGGAACCTTGTGCTCCATGTGCCATCTCGTGAGAGTACCATAAGAACTCTTTGAGGTCCAATATCCTCTGATATGAGAACCGTTGATCTGCGGATTGACGAGCTAATCTCCATCATCCTATCCTTTAGGTCGCTACAATGCAAAGAAAGTCTCGACAGTGACGTGTTGTGCCATGAATGGCCCACATATCATGATGTGGGAGGGAAACATGTCACATATTGGTGGTGCCATGTGTCACATTGATTTGGCATATTTGGATAAAAACCTAGGTGGAAAATGAGTGCCACATTTCAAGTGGTACAAGCGCCATGTGTCATTCCAATTCATATTGTTCCATGACATGTCATATTGCGGGTATGTGATGTAGAGTATGCATGTCGATGGTAGGCCATGTTGGATGTAGAGGCTTGGGTTTGGCATCCCAAGCATCAACCGTTGGATCTGAACCATGAGAGATCTAGGTCATTGATTTAGTAAGGGGGATCTAGTACCTTGGAGTCTCGAGGTCCTAATGGGTGATGTAAACTCAACCGTAGATTTCTATATCGTAGATCAAACAGAGACCATTAATATTCCTTACAACTAAAATCAACCCTTGTCATGGCCCCCCACAGAACTTGGAGTATGTTAGAAGTTAGAACCCGTCCTCCACATGTCGCCTTTTGTATGGGTCGATTACGTCAGCTTGATGCATCGTGGCATCAAACCCATGAGCATATTACATCCTCCAAACTTACCAAGAATCATCATGGTCCGAGATCCACCATGACTATGGTCGTTGATCTGTTGATCGATAATTTTATCTTGACCATAAATTCTCATAAGATGGAAAAATAAACTGCGATCCATGTGTCATACAGGGAAAGTTCCATGTGTTGTCTGATCTAGCATATCTATATAGAGCTCTATGGGGAAGTTAGTGCTACGTGTCATGCCAGGTGACGGGCGATGATAGGACCACATGTCATGCTATGGGGTGGTTCACGGAAGTTCCAAGTGTACAGGATGACATCTAGTCCTAGATCAAGCATTTTTGGGATATGTGAAGAGTAAAAGAGATGAGGTTCGAGACCTTGACATCCTAGTAGACAAGTGTCAAATCCTGGTGATATCGGGTCTCGGGTGAATGTGTAGTCGATGCTATGACATGGAAAAACCACGTCGAATGGCATGGATTACGTGGAGCCACATGGCACTACAAAGGCCTTTGGCCAATAAGGTCCCGAAAACTTCAAAGGGCCATTGATCCAGAACTCTGTTTTGAGAAAAATTACAGTTGTTGGAAGGCTCCTGGCGAGTATAAGACGATGGTGTCCCTTTCAAATATATTTGAGGAGGTTCAGGAAAGGTGAAAAATTAATACCCCATCCATTAAAAGGGTACTTAGGGGGTTGGGTGTCTTACAACATCATGGTTTAATGTGACAGACTCCTCTTCGAAAATCACTATCTCTTAACAAGCTAATTCTTGTGTTATTTCTCTTTTTTATAACAATATCTATGTGGCCTAATCAGGGTCTTCTTCTTCTGCATATACTTCCATGTCTTCATATTCAGGTATAGGAATTTCTCCCTTTTGAGTTACATTTTTTTTTCTTAAGTGCAACATGGGCATAATGATTTTTCCCTATGTTTCCTTTTGGGGGGGTTTCATCCCCTCCACCACCAAAATTTCCCAAATGGGAATTATTTGGGCCAAGAATGCTTCCTTAGGTTTGATTTTTTGTTGAAGAATTCCTCTATGAGACATTAGGTGAACTGAAGTTAGGGTTACCACTTCTCGTGGTTCGACCCTTCTGTCTATGTTGGTAATTAGTGCTAAACAAGATGTCAATATAATCATTAACTTTGTTTGGAATAACTTCCATGGGGTTATGATTATCCCCACCTCCTTATTTAAATTGATTAGTCTTCACAAAGTATGATTCATAGATAATTGCAGATATATGTGCTACAAACAAATCATCAGGGTCAAATCTCGAGACTTCAGGGACTTCTCTTAGTTTAAAGTTATCAAAATGATTATCAAATTCATCCAAATGAGAAATGTTTTTAACAATGATTTCCCCAATTTTCCAAGGCAATGGAATGAACTACTTTTTCCTCTTCTAGTTAAACAAGTGTGCCTAGAAATTATATTGTTTACAAACTTCAATAAACAATAAATTTATGTAACACATAAAACTGGAGTAAGGATGGTTTCTCCTCAAAGTCGTATAATCTTATGAAACTGAAATAATATAGGGTTTCAAAAATCCATTTTCCTACCAAAACGATAGCAGCTTCGATAGATATTATTGATGTATTAGGACCATAGACCAACGTTTTGAAAGTATACAGGAAATCATTCTGAACTTCATAAAATTTATGTGGATATTTGTGTTTCTATAATGTAGGATACCAAAATTGCACAGGGTCTTTGCCAAACTCAGCTCTCCTTGCATGAGGTAAATCTTCAAAGATATGGCAGTATGCTATCATAAAAATCAAGTATGAACTCATAAAAAAATTCTTGGTTTTCCGAAAATTCTCAAGTTTAAAAGAGATATCACTTAAAATAATTTGAGCCTAGTCAATTAAAACACTCTTGTGGACAGAGTTGCAAGACGTACAGTGTTGGAAAATTGGTTTCCATTGATGTCAACCTTAGAAGAATCCCTAAATCAAATCCCAGAAGCCCCTAAAAGTGATGATGATGTGTCCACTTGAATAATACTTGAAGATCCTTGAAGGATCCTTGACATAAGTGTATATTGTTGGCAAATCTTTAAGAGACAACACATGCTTGTATACTTGTCATTGATGGCAAGTACAACAGTGAAGATGGCATAAGTACAGAAAGTATGAAATTGTCAGGAGATCATGCTGGAGTTTCGGGCTGGAATGATGTCTCTGGAGGGGACACGAGTTGTGCCAGATACTTGGAAAGGACTTCTTTGTGTAGCTAGGGGAGATGAGGGTTTGTTGCACTTTCAATGGCTTAATCAAACAATTAATGTGGTAGAAGTTGATCAAATTGTATTTCCAGATGAAGCTGTATTTGAAAAGGTCCAGGAAACCCCCGAGCGAGTGTACATTTTGAAATTCAAGGAGGATGATCGCAAATTCTTTTTCTAGATGCAGGTTCTTGATGACCGTCAGATCAAGTGTTGATCGGGACTGTTGATCTGGACCGTCGAATCCATTTCGGAGTTTTGTGACTCGCGACTTGGAGAGGCAAGAAATATGAACATTGAAATCATGATATGCGAAATTGTGATTTAATCGCAGCTGTCAGATCAAGGTGTGATCTGGACCGTCGACTCCATTTCGGAGTTTCGCGACTCGCGACTTGAAGAGGCAAGAAATATGACCATTGAAATCAAGTTATGCAAAATCGTGATTTAATCCCAGCCGTCAATTCATGATGTGTTTTGGACCATTGATCACAGCTCCAACTCGGAGCTTCACCTATTGCAACTTGGAGAGGTAAGAAACAAAACCATCGAAATCGTGATATGTGAAATCGTGATTTAATCCCATCCATTAATTCACAATTTTTTTTGGACTGTTGATCTGAGCTCCAACTCAGAGCTTCACCTATCGCGACTTGGAGAGGTAAGAAACAAAACCATCGAAATCGCGATATGCGAAATCGCGATTTAATCCCAATCGTCAATTCACGATGTGTTTTGGACCGTTGATCCGAGATCCAACTCAGAGCTTCGCCTATCGCAACTTGGAGTGACAAGGACCTCTATCGAAGGAATCACAAGATGCGAATTCATGATGAGATCTGGACCATGGATTCATCGAGATCATGGACCGTTGATCTCAGCTCCATCTCGGGTTTCGGGGATCACGACTTGGAGAGTCGAGATGCCTCATCTCCAAACTCATGAAATGTGAATTCACTAAAAGCACTTTATGCATAAGCGCTTGGTCATGGCCTTGGTCATATTGATGAGGGAGCTAGCGCAGAAAAGCTCTGTATCGAAGCTTCGGAGATCACGACATGAAGTGTCGAGACACTCGGCCACAGAAATGCCAAAATGCCGAAACCTGATTTAAAGGCAAGGTTAATAAAGTTCATCCAACGGTGCAGATAAACTTGAATATGATCAGAGGGCTACAGTTCTCTCTCACAGTTAATTTATTAGTTACGAATCTGTTAGCGAAACGAATTCATGATTCCTGATTGGTTGGCGTTTCAGTTGCTCGGATGATTTTTCTTTTGCTTAATAAGATGCGAAGTGTAACAGCTGTGGGAGTGGTGCATAAAATAAAATTATACAGACAGTGTGGGGTTGGTGGTTCTGGATGAAAAATGAATTAAAGAGTAAGAAAGGGGAAGTCAAAGTATGTGCAATGTGAGATCAAAAAGTATGCGCAGTGTGAGACTGAAAATACGCACACTGTGAGACAGAAAATATGCACAGTGTGAGATAAAAATCAGAGAAGAGTAAAAAATGAGGAAAAGACTTGAAGCAGAGAAGAATGACAGAGAAAGTTAAAGCAGAGCAGACTTGCAGAACAGACAAAGGAAGAGAAGAATTGCATAATAGTTAGAAGAAAACCAGATTCGCAGAACATAGAAGAAGTGGTAAGAATCGATTTATTTGTGTAGTTACTTGTTTAATTAATCATTTATATTCCAGGGTGGTAGCGAGGTGCTAGGGAGGACTATTGTCCTCAGAGGTTCAAGTGGGATCTTGAACATAGGGAGTTGTAGCTTCCATCTGGTTGTAGCTAGAGAAATCAGGGTGGCAAGGTGGTGCAAGGGAGAACAAGTGTTCTTTGTTATACAGGTTGGAACCTGTGTAACTGGAAGTTGGTGCTTCCATCCAGTTGGTGTTGGAACATTAAGGGAGTTGGTGCTTCCTTCTAGTGGGTGCT
>SNQJ01S0053218.1:12811-57664 GCA_010110895.2 Picea sitchensis
CCAGGAATAGAAGAAAAATTAAATGGAGCAAACCTTCGAGCCAGGATTTCCTCCATATCGAACCAGTGGAGTCACCAATTGATCCTCGAATCATGGAGTTTCCAGGTGAAAGATGCGCAGCTTTGAATTTGTCTGGTCCTTGTTCACCATCAAAGGCCAGATCTTAACATTATCGTTACCCCAGGAAACTTCTCAGGCTGAGAAAGCAGTCGTTGAAACCTTCTCGAGAAAGCTCCTATGGGTCATCTTTTAGGTGTGCCAACAGTGGCCACAACTGAAACAGTAAAGTGGAAACAATGGATTTTCCACAGTGGAGTCGCCAGGTGCACAGTAGCAATCTGAATAATTCTGATTTCTGATGCACCTTTAGAATCAGTTGATTGTTGTCGTTCTGCCCAGGGAAAATCTTCAACTTCGTCCCCGGCAATGGCGCCAGAAATGTTAGTGTCGGAAGTCACTCATGGATTGCTTGCAGGAGCAAAGCCCGACACCCATCAGTTTAATGTCATGATTTGTTTATAAAGGGGTGATCAAATGGAGATAAAGACTCGAGGAGACATTAATCTAACTTAGGGACTGTCTCTGGTACGTAAAGAATGAAGGAGGTCTGGAATCCCAACTTCAGCCAGCGGGTTGATTAAAAAGTGAGCAGGTGGAAGACTTGGTAGGAAGGGTGAACAAACAGCTTTGGGCAACAGGCTTACAACAGTTTGCAGAAGAAAAACTCTGAATGCAAGATCCTCTTAGTTCAGGGTCTCAAGAAACTGAAAGGGGACTTGACTGGATCCTCCAATTCCAAGTCGCTCATCATTAAGAAAAATCACAAGGACTGATCAGAGACAACATAACTATTACAGTGATCCATTACAACATCATCCTATAACAGCTACAACTCGACTGGATCCTCCAATTCCGAGTTGTTCTAACACAGTATAACAAAGATGTAAGAGAAGTTGGCATTCATAAGGCAAGAAGTCTCAGAAGTCTATACATAACCAGAGTATCAATGCTTCATAAAAGATTTACAATCGGGAGCTCTACTCAACCATCAATCCTTTACAAAATGGCGAAAACGCCTACACATACTTGGAGTTGAATCAGGCGCTGAAGGCGCGATCATATCATGAATTAAATGCTTGATGTTGAGGAACTTCTCTATCAGAATGGGCTATCAATCTGCCTCAATCAAATCTATCCTCTTCTCCCCTGCCATACACCTCCTTAACTCAGCATGGCTCGCGCCAGGGGGTAGTTGAGCCCTTTAAATGTTGAACTGGCGTGTGCAGGTTCCTCTGGTGATTTGGAGACTCGACGTGGATTTCCTGAAGAGAACCGGTACAAGGGACCCTCCTGGGTAAATTTTAGTCGGGACCTCCATACTCTGCAATAAATGGGTGACGCGAGGCTTTACCCACCCTCTTTCTCCTTTTCTGCTGAGCCGAAGCAGCTCTTTAGATCCCCGAGTGGAATCCCTGATGAAAACCCGACCCATTCCACAGGTCTTTTCTTCTTTCCTCACAGTCTCCTGTTATTCACCGTGACTTTTCCCCAACTCCGTATCGGGTTTCGGGGTTTCCAATGTCAACGCGCGCCTGTCCTTAGGAATCTCGATCCTCCGATCCCCGATGCGCTTCGGCCTTAGCCCTTCTGGTTGTGCCTGGTCCACGTGACCACCTCCCTATAAGACCGTATCCTTATACTCCGTTGTCGCGGTTTCAAACTTTTTGATGTCGAAATGTGCAAGTCCTCGGGACTCGCGATATACCGATCCCCGATGTGCTCCTTTGTGCGTTTTCCCCTGCTGGCTATAACTCCTGGTCAATGTGACCATCACTCCATGTGACCGTAGTCCAACTCCCCATCGTAGTTTCGGGATTCACGGTTTCAAAATGAACGAACTCCTTGTGCACGGGATCTCCGATTTCCCGATCCCTGACTTTATGGGATCTCCTGACACGCATCACACACAATGGACGGTCCTGATCCGATCGGGAAATCGTGTTTCGCGATTCTGCTATGCACGAAACCTCTACTCCCGGGATCTTCGATATCCCGATTAAGCCCTCATGTGGAGCTTTCGTCGTGGCGCTAGATGATATCGCTAACAAGAATTATCACTAACACCAGGGATGCAAGGTCAAGCGTTCACACTTGACCAGGTACGGACGAGGTTCATAGTAGATTTCAAACTACCTCAGTCAGAACAACAGGTTATGTCTGAGTTGCGCGAGATCCAACGGAGGGAAGGCGAATCATCTTGGGAGTACAACCATAAGTTCAAATATGCCATAGTAACGTTGGCACACCCAATCCATGAAGAAAATCAAAGAGAGTGGTACATTCAGGGACTACTACCCCTGACTCAAATTTCGCTAACACAACATCGAATATCCACATTAACAGACACCTTGGAACAATCAATGAAGATTGAAGCCATGGCAGGATACCCTGGGAGCTTGAGAGCAACCTGACCCCCGATAGATTCAAATTTATCACAACTACAAGGGAAAATATCAGCACGTATAGAAAAGATTCAGGAGCTGACGATACCTTGACCAAGATGACCACAGGTTTGGTGCACCGGATGCTATATGGAAGGTCAATTGGTGACTGAATGCCCACGAATGAGAGGAATGGGACCTCCTCATAACCTGGTGATAACCCCACCAGGACCTATAGGAGGAGTTGTGCAAGTATCGACGAACCCACTGTTCCATCACCCCACCCCATATCACGCTTTCCCGGGAGGACAAGTAGCACCAACAACAGAATATTGTGAGATTTTCTGAACCCACAGCTATGGATCAAGACAGTGCCCCATCATGCAGAAATATTTGACTGTACCAAACACAGTCCACTGTGAGTTATACGCATCTACCACACATACTACTAATAAATGTAGGGCGTTCTATGCACTTGCGGATAGGCTAGACAGAATAGCATTCTAGGTAAATGAGAACCCTCATGGACCAGGATGAGGTTGAGGAGGTGGAGCTAGAGGAGACTTCACAGGAGGAAGAACTAGAGGAAGAGGACCGAGCAGATGCTGAAAAGGGTCACTTGGCTAGAGATTTTCCTCATCCAAGGTGACCATGGTTCTCTCACTACAGAACCAATGGACACACAACTGAAGACTACCCAGAGATCATTGCGAAGTGGGATGACAAGGTGCAGAAAAGAGGAACTAACCTCATCAGTTCAGAGATCAAAAGTATTTCTAGGGGACAATTACCAAATCTTAATATCGTTACTGAAGGAGGAGGGAAGATAGGAGTTGATGTTGATACCCTATCGCAGATTCAGAAAACAGCACCTAAGGGAGACAGGTATGACCTCCTAAAGAAAAAAATGTTCTTTAAATATGCTAGAGAAGTCATCCAGAACATTCCCAGTTGTGAAAAGCAAGAGGATCCCCCTCAACTGGTTGTGTATCCTAAAGTAGCACAAGTACCTGTTTCACCCCCTGCGCCCAGAAACCCTATAGTCTTACCAAGACAACCTGATCATCCTCAAAGCGCAGTTGACCTCTGGTTTCAATTGTTCTCTGACATTCTTGGGAATGATCAACTGACAGAGAAATTGTGCAATGCGTTGTACCTAGTCTTAGGGAATGAAGAAACTTCAGAAGCAAGAATTCGAGCTAACCTTCCTGAGAAGAGTACTCGGAGAGTGCAACGAAGAAAAGTAAGATCGAGAAAATAATTTCTACTGATAGCCCAGTTGGATGACTTTGAAATTAAGGACGTCATGTTGGACCTAGGGTCAGATGTGAACATTTTTCCCAAGAGGACCTGGGAAGCCTTAGGAAAACCAAGACTGACATATTCCCCAATTCAATTAATAATGGAAAACCAATACTATATCTTTCCCATAGGAAGACTGGAGAATGTGGAAATCAATGTAGTAGGGGTAAAAACAGTGGCTAACTTTGAAGTCACTGAAATCATGGGAGACAAGTACCCCTACCCTACGCTACTTGGCATCGATTGGGCCTACAAAAACTATGCAATAATTGACTTAAAGAAAGACACCATGACTTTTGAAGCTGAGGGAATCAAGGTAGTTCAACCTTTGGACCCATATGTAGGACCCAGGTACACAGAACCAACAAACAATAATATAGAAGGAGAATACCTAGACCAGTTGTACACCATAACAGTTGCGACAAGAAACGATTATATAAACCCAATTGTGGATTGATCAGTAAGCTGGAGAAGTATACAGTCAGCAGACGAAGGTTCGTACAAAAGATTCTCAAGAAGATGTGCAACTGTCAGAATGACCATATGGATTGGGACCAAGGTTAGAAGACACCCAGTATACAACGGCATCTCAGATCTAGACAACTTTTTGTAGTATATGGAAGAAATTGTGGGAGAAGATCAAAGAGTATCGGTACTAGATATGGCTTTTCATAACACCCCTACCAGATGGTGGGCCACGCATAAAGCTGCACTCAAAACTTGGGACGAGGTGAAGCAAGTTATTCAGTACAGGTTTGGGCACCAAGAGTAGCTGGAATCAGAAACGAAGACGGATCTCCAAGTTGCGCAACCATTCAAGGGAGAATCGGACCCTAGAATACACATCCAACAGTGCGTGACACAGTGGTAGGTTGCGCAGATACCCTCTCACCTCTATATTTGGGTATTTCCCTAGTCTCTAGGCCCAATCCCAAAATCTTTGTTCATACATGAGGAAACCAGAAGATAGACCTGCGATTGGAAAACTCTGGTAGCTCAATTTTTCAAAGACTTCTCCTTTACAAGTAAGTGCCTTGAGCTTGAACTTGTCCTGCAAAAGATTAGAGAACTTATTTTTACAACCAATTATGATAAGATATCAAACTTTGGAGTGTGTCCCAAGCATACCCAAGAACTTCAGAATAAACTCCACTTACCCTTGATCGAAAAGCTCATAGAATGTTATCATATTAGCAAAGCTTCAGAAAACCTAGACGAATTAGAAGAACTAAGAAACCTAGCCATCAAAGAGACTAAGGGGAACAGAGAAATCCAAAACACTATACCTAGCCAAACCGATAGCTCCTACAATCACCCATTAAAACTACAGATACTCAACATAGGGACCAAGGAGCAACCCAAAATAGATTTGGTGGGCGATTACTGGGATGAGAAAACCAGTCAGGAAATACAAAGTTTACTATGGGAATACGAGGATTTTTTCCCAAAGACATTTTCAGAATTGAAGGGAATCAAAGGAGTTATGGGAGAAATGAAGATAGAGTTAAAACCAGGATCCAAGACTATCAGACATAGGTCATACCATCTTAACCCGAGAGTAAAATAGAAAGTTAAGAAGGATATTGATAAAATGCTAGAAGTCGGTCTCATTTTTCTAGTAGAAGAAGCAGAATGGGTCAGCCTGATAGTCATCCAGAGAAAGAAAGACACTGAGGATATTAGAGTCTGTGTGGACTACAAAATCCTCAACTCTGCCTGTGTGCACGACCCTTTCCCAACACCCTTCATCGATGAGGTCCTAGAACAGGTTGGAGGGAAGGAAGCATACTCATTTACAGATGGATTTTTAGGATACCACCAAGTTAGGATTGTTTAAGAGGACAAGAGGAAAACCACCTTCATTACCAAATGGGGATCTTTTGCATATAATGTGATTCCATTTGGTTTAAAGAATTCCCCTACAGTTTTCTCCAGGATTGTGATAGCATCCTTTAGAGAGTTCATTCACAAGTGCATAGAATTCTATATGGATGAATGGACAATATATAGCATGATGAAGGAACATGTAGCACTGCTAAGGCTAATGTTCGATAGATGCCAAGAGTTACAATTCTCATTAAATATTAGGAAGTGTATCTTATGTGTGCCACATGGAAATTTGTTGGGCCACATAGTCTGCCAAGAAGGAGTACTGGTAGACCCAGCTAAAGTTGCGGTCATTATGAATATGCCACCACCTACGAGCATTAAATAGTTGTGCTCCACACTAGGACATATAAGCTACTATTGCAGGTTCATTCGGAGGTATGCTAACATTACTACACCTCTCGAAAAGCTCCTGAAAAAGGATGAAATGTTCCGATGGACTCCCGAATGTGACAAATCATTTGAGACACTTAAGGAGAAGCTCATTACAACACCGATCCTGATATTCCCAAACTAGGATAAATAATTTCATGTCCATGTAGACGCTTCAGGAATTGCTCTAGGAGCTATCCTAGTGAAACCTAGAGATGGAGATATGGATCACCCTATCTAATTTGCGAGCCAAAATATTTCACAAGTAGAGCGCAACTACACAACAACAGAATGAGAAGGATTAGCAATGATTTATGCTTTATAGAAATTTAGACATTATCTGTTAGGATCTTGTTTTAAATTCTTTACTGATCATTCAGCACTAAAATACCTAGTTAACAAACATGTGTTGGAAGGGAGAATTTGCAGATGGTTGTTGTTATTTCAATATTTTTCCTTTGAAGTCATCATTAAAATAGGACGATGCAACGTCAGACGCGACCATATATCTAGACTAGACTCAAGAGAAAGCGACAGAGCAGTCGATGACCAGCTCCTAGATGCAGATTTATTCAGAATCGAGGCCATACCAGAATACCTGGAAGACATAGTAGTCTTTCTCAGCATAGGAGCATGCCCTGAAACATATTCTGCAACCTAGAAACACCATATGGTCATCAAAGTAGCATATTATTAGCTAATTGTTGGCCAATTATATAAACTAGGGCTAGACATCATCCTCAGACGATGTGTCCTAGATCACGAAAGGAAGGATATACTCTGGAAATGCCATAGAGGAATTGCAAGAGGACATGTAGGAGGAAAGGCAATGACACAAAAAGTTCTACAGGAAGGACTTTGGTGGGCAACACTTTTCAAGGATGCAAAATTATGCACTAGATCGTGTGATGTTTGTCAACGGGTGGGCAAGCCATCACGACAAGATGAATTACCACTACAACCAGTTAGAGCTCTATAGGCATTTGAGAAATGGGCAGTTGACTTCATTGGGCCAATCAACCCTATAGCCAAACATTCAAAGGCAAGATACATCATTACCGCAACTGACTACCTTACTCATTGGGAAGAAGCAGTAGCGGTACAGGATTGTTCGACGGATACCACCTCCAGGTTCATTTTTGAGAATATCATTAGTTTCTTCGGATGTCCCAGGAGCCTAACCAGCGATCAGGGAGCTCACTTCATTATCATCACCACAGCAACACTTACCGCAGAATTTTGGATTCAACATCACAAGAGCAGTCCATACCACCCACAGGCCAACGAAACAGTTGAAGCCTTCAACAAAATCCTAGAAAAGGGACTAGCAAAAGTCTATTGCGCAAAGTGAGAGGATTGGGATGATATATTTCTAGCTGTACTGTGGGCCTATAGGAAAAAAACAAAGAAACTCCATAAATACACACCATTCCAGTTGGTTTATGGAAAAGAGGCAGTGGTGCCCACAGAGTTCATCACCCCAAGCCTGTATATTGCACAAGCCACACATACGACAGATGAAGAATCAGTGGCGCAAAGACTTGCAGAGCTACAAGAACTCGAAGAAACCATATTTCTGGCAGACTTCCATCAGTCGGTTGAAAAGGAAATACAGAAATCTTGGCATGACTTCCACATTAAAACCAAGGTATTTATACAAGGAGACAAGGTGTTACTCTACGACAATCGATACCAAAAGCATCCTGGCAAGTTGTGTATGCACTGGTTGAGACCCTTCATGGTTGCGGAGATCCAACCATCAGGAGCAGTTCGACTCATGCAACTAGATGGTGTTCTATGACGGGGATGGGTGAATGGTGCTCGCCTAAAGCCCTACCTCTCCTGAAACTGAGAAGAAGAGAAGTCGCTCCAATCCGATGGAGCTTGTACAATAGTTAGATTTGAGTTTTGTTTTTCTTTCAAAAAAATAAAAAAATAAATTTTTTTCTCTGTTAATAATGTCCATGTGTGCAGTGTTGTGCCATAGCACATAGTTTAATTGTGTTGTTTAAGTGTTGGTTGATACAGAGCTGATGACACAGCAGCACCAAACCTGAAGTATGAAATTTCCACTAACGATAGTCATCAAAAATGACAAGGACAACCTTTGTGGTCAGAGGGACCACGCACCCAAATCCAATATGAGTTAAAGGCTACGCACACCCAGTCCAATCAAACCCTTTAATGACATTATGGTACTCTGACTATCACCTTTTACGCCATAAAGCCGCATTATGCCAAGATGCCATCAAACTTCGCATCGAGACACCAACCCGCCAAACTTAAAGGCCTCAATTTGGCTATGTCCCTATTCCACTCAGACGAGTAAATACCAAGATCACCTAATCAGATTTCCCTTAATCAAACTGTCCCGTCGGGAAACTCACACCCTGTTGCGCCTATACAGTCATAATAAGGAGCAGTTATTGATAAAACTTACCCGTTAAGCCCGACACAAAATTCTCAGAACTCAGCCGAAAAAAGTATTGTTTCTAACAACAAGCTTAGCTATTTCTGAACCCAGCCTTGCAAACCAGTTAAGGACCATTGCCAAACCTGCAAACAGAGCCTTAGTTCTAAAAATGACCATAGACGTGCTCATGCCAAGAGAAATAGCCAGCCGAAGCACCATGACTAAAGAAGCAGTACCGAACGAGATTTGCGACCCCCGGGTCGAGATTATAGGTGATCTCAAAGGGAAGACAGAACAGGTCAAGCTACTCAACCTTTACCTCACGGATTTATCCATGTTTCCATAGATTCACCCATACGTATTTTGGGAGTTAGCCCCGGATGGAACAGGAGATATGCACTTTAGACCGAAAAAGGATTTCATCAACCTATTCAACTCCACTATCATGAACCTGAGAGACTTACTAGTCTTCGGCACCACCAGCGAAATTGCACACTGCACAAAGTTCCTGATACACAGAGTGCATGAAATAAGCCTATGGTTGGATAAGAAATATCCAATCCATGCACAAGATATCCAGTAGCTTACTATACTATCCTCTGAAGGAGAGGATGTCAAAGGGGTTGACCCAAAAAGCAAGGGAAAAAGAAAGGCGAGCTCATCCTGTACGAGAAGTTTAAAACCAAGTGAGGAGGACGCACAACAGTCATTGAGCCAATACTGCCTGAAACAGTCCGGACTGGTTGCTACATCATATCCAGCAAGGTTATGAGGTTCTATTATAAGTGAGAATGTACCCTAGATGCGCTATCAGTTGTCGACTTCTACAATCAAAGAGCAGTATTCAACTGGTGTAGCTTCTTGCTGGAGGAACTACTCAAAGCTTCTGAGGAGGCATAGGAGAAAGGAGGCACCTTTACCTATGGATACCTGCTTGTGGAATTCGTGATGCTCAAATGGAATTCATCGGTGGGTAGACAACTGGCAATACCGGATAAAAGGCGTGTGGCAAAAATGTTCGAGCCATAGCAGTCCAGACCAGACTCGGAGAACACAACACTCAACAACGCAACATTCGCCAAATGGTATAATGTTGTGATAGATGCAACATAGCATATATGTATCCCTCGGGAGATCCTCCATAACAACACGAGGAATATCACCTTTAGCATGAACCAGCACAGCACCTATGTCTGGCCGAGACATGTCAACAGGGAACATTTCCATACAGGACTGCTACAATTCTATCTAGACGAGTAAGCATTCGGCAAGGAGGTCATGTCATGGCCTGGATTTAAATGTGCCCCATGCAAATCAGGAATGAATTACATTTTTCCAGTCGAGCTAAGTAATAAAAAATACAAGGAAGAAGGAGAGGAACCGTGCTCAGGCCCAGAGCAAAAAAATATAGACACTCTGGCATAGACCGATTCCGAGGAAGAAGAAGAAACACTGCAGTTGGAACGGAGGAAAAGACTGCCCCCCCACACAGTTTCCATCCAATGCCATGCTATCAGGTGTGCAGTTCAACCATATCCTAGGTGCTATGCTTACCACCGAACCGACGGGCAAAAGGGCCAGAACGGGGGTCTCGCCAAACACACCCCTGAATCCACAACCCCTCACATCTGTCACTCCTTGGACCCGCGCCATGACCAAATCCACCACAATCATTGACATCCAAGATGACCTGGACCCTAAACCAATCCCATCAACAATCATCGTTGAGCAGCCTCCACCACCACTCCACATCAGACCAAAACCTTAGACCAGATGCAGCCCAACCAGACAACCAGAGAATCCCCCAATCCCAGCTCAGAAATCCCAAACCCTGACCCCAAAGTCTCGGAGCAAAGTATGACACTATATGTTCTGAATCCGAGCATGCAGGAACAAAAACTGGAGTCTTCCGCACAGGAAGAAGCCACCAAAACTAGAGAAGAGCCAGAAGCCGACCGTACCCAGCAAATCACCTCACCACCCAAGGGTGAGGATGCCCAATAAATCATGATGCAGGATGTAGAAGTACTGGAGGACACAGAGATACCAGATGTGCCCAATGAGACAGACTCAATAATGGACTAGGATACGACAACTAGGGAAAGCACAAATGGAGCAAGTCCTCCAGAACCCCCAACAATGTACAGACTTGATGCGGCTCTGCATAACCAGAACAGAGGTTCTGACACTTCTACTCGAAGATCTAATATTGAGGATTGCACCAGTGCCACCAACGGAAGAGGAAGTAGAAACCCGTTCGGACCACTCAACGGCCAGCAGACTTCCTTTGCAGACAAGAGCACCCACTGATGCAGCTCCGTCAGCCACCAACCTGGTACAGTGGCCAGCATCACAGTTGTTTGGACTAATCAGAGCCTCCACAGACCAACTAGAGAAAAGGCTCCAGGATGCCGAGAGATCAACTGAGCTCGCCAGAAAAGAACAGTTATATGCACAAACATGTAGAATGGAAGAAAAATGTGATTGACCCCTAGCCCAGTGCAAACTGGAAAAAGTGCAGGAAAAAATTATAGAATCATGGCCGGAGATTCGGAGAGTTACACCCGACCTACCCGAAGCCAGTGAGATAAGAGAACTAGAGAAATAGATCGATCTATTACAAGCGGCATGGACACATCTCGCGACACGCACGGAGCAGATACAAGAAAATTTACAACAAGTCCAGCAAGAAATAGAACAACAACCTCGATAGCTACAGGAACAAATGTAGAAGATCATACTGCAAGGAAACAATGCTCAAGCGGCACTACATAAGCAGACAACGGACTACACTAGAATCTTCAATGAAGCTAGCGATTGGATGGGCATCATCGCTCGACGGAATCAAGTCCTGCAAGAATTGCACACCTAGATCCAGGGGCTCAATGAGGAAGTTGTGGTCACAATGGACCCCATAGAGAAGCAGTAAAAGTTCGATCAGATCCAGCAGGCCAACAACGAACTCAATTCACTCTATGAAGCATAGTATGTAGCCAAGAGAGAGTTGTGCAATTTTCGACCGGTAATTCAAACCGTCTATATGCAAATGCACCAGATCGACACAACAGCCGACTCCAAATGGAACTTGTTGGTTGCAGCCAAGCCAAAAGAGTACGACAAATAAACAACCCAACAGTTCCTGGCAGAATCATCACTCCTCGCCCAGAAATGGCAGGACAAAGTTGAAATCTTTCACGGAGTAAATCACAGAGCATTAGAGTTGGTTCCATAATTGGGCCCTTCATTTTAAGAGGTGAAGGAAGAAAAGGCACAAACAAAAGAGCTCAAAGAAGAAGAAAACTCGGACAAGGGAAAACAATAGTTGCTCCTAGAGAAGGTGAAAGAACCAAGTGCTTGACTCGAGGACGAGTCAAGGATTATGGTCGGAGCCTGTTGGGACCTTTTTTTTTGGGAAATAATTGTGCAAGTTTTGATTAAGCATGAGTTGTGCAAACTTCATCAGAAGCTGAAAGAAAAGAATAACAGAAAACAGTTGCGGGAGCTAGCACAACACCAGCTAAGCAACAAACAGTTGCAACAGAATAAGAAAGTGAGCAAGATGAATAGAAAGACATAACCCAGTTATACATAGGACTAAATATATATGTAAGTAGGTTGGTCCTCAAGGTTGAGTCGATATATCAGGTTGTTGTTATGTTTATTAGAGAAATCCAAGGTTTTTGGTATTAGCTAGTGAAACTCAATGTAAGAGACAACCCAGAGTCTATACTGAACATCTCTATGTAGTTCTGAATCTGTAATAAAGGAAAGATCTGGAAGCTAATATGAAGAACCAAAATTTCAAATATGATGTGTCTTTGTATGTTACTTATGCATTGCATTATTCCTTTATGATTTATGATTTATGTCTAATGGTTCTATGGTTAATCATTGTTCATACCGTAAGTAGGTTTGGTTCTTGCATTTAGATGGTTTTGATATGATAGTGTTGATTGCACAAGAACAGGAGTGAGTTATGAATGCTCTATGGATCGTCCTTAGTCTTCTCCCTACCCTTCCCTATCTATTTGTCTCAGCAGTGCTTCGGGTGAGACTTCTTCTCTTCAGAGGGGATGAAAATGCCAGCGCTCTAGACTACACGGTGCCTTTTGTTGGTAACCTGAGAAGAACCCTGGTCTGACCAAATCCACGCCAATAGTCTTCATGGGGTATAAACACGGCTAAAAACAAATACCTCTGAATCAGGAAGACAATCAGGCTCCACAACCAACATAAGCCAAGTATTCTTGTTCATAGTAATCATGAGCATAGTTAGATCAAACCTCTTATATTGTATGCACTATGAGCTTGTTGTTATGGAATCATAAGCTCTTTTATTTGACATAATGAATGAAACTAGTGAGTAGAGTCATATGTGTATTACAGACTATGTGTTACTCTAAACTAAGAAAGTCATTTGTATTACTAGAACCAATCAAGCTATCTATAATCATGTTGCTACTTGTATCGCAATACTTAAGCTCTAGTGATTATAATGGTCATACTTCACCTATTACACTAATTAGTCTAGTATCATTAGAGTGATCATAATCACTTAGTACTAGTTTGGGAAGTAAGTAATGGTATATGAACCAAGCATGATGGTTGGAACCATTGTTTCTATATAAGATGTAGAAGCTGTAAACAAGCTCATCTAGTGTTATCCTTCATTTCTAACATAGATACATATGCCCAGTAATATTTTAGTTTAGTAGAGTAAAGTAGAGTATAGAAGAGGTAACAATATGTATAGTATAGATTAGATCCACTTGGCCATTATTCCTCGTGAACTTAACCCTTATTCCTCATTTCTAAAATTGAAAATTCACAATGAAATGATAGTCCAACACTAAATTGGTTGTGTTCATCTTTGGTTTCTATCAAACTTTCAATATATTCATTCAAGAAAATGTGAAATAAATAATATTTTTCATAATAATAATAATAATAACAACATCTAACCTTTGTTAATATAAAATTAAAATATACTTTAATACAAGTGATTTTCATTAAAATTTATATTGACATTAATTGCTTATGTGTTGACTGTTGATAATATGGTAGCTGCGGGAGGTATTTACCTCCACGTGTAGACCTGATGAGAATATAATATTCTGGGAAGCAAGAAGAAACCCTAATTAGTTGCCTAATAACCCTAGAAGACATGTCGGCTCAAGAGGATAACTTGTGTTAGGTTATTAGCCTCCAAGAGAAAAAGTCGGCCAGAAGAAAAAATATATACTGAACAGACAGATACCCAGAATGAGAAGTCGGCCCAAGCAGTCTCAGAATTGCAAAGCAACACTTGTGCGCACTACAGTGCCAATTTTTGTGCACAGGTTTGAGGAGAGCTTCCATTGCAACTACTACAGTTAGCAGATCACGTTTGTCTTGGACTATCTCTTGGTTAGGGTTTGGACTATCTGATCAACTCTTGTTGGTGCGCTATTCTTGGGGAAATATGTGCTAGCCTTTGTTTGGATATCTAGCCTAGGGTTTTCTTCTGGAGTGATTCTCTGTCAAGGTTAAGGTGCTCGGAGGGTGTCTTCGGCCTATGGTTGGGTGACAATAGTGATATTGTCAATGGTAAAATGATCACATCCATTATATTCTAACAGGTTATGGACCCACACCTCCTTCATTCAGTCTAACCGCTGGAAGGAAACATAGCCATAAGGATATTAAGCTCGTTGAAGAACTGTCACTAGGGTTTCTAGCAGGAGCAGTCACCATAGCACTGTCGCTAGGGTTACTAGCAGGTGCAGTTGCAGAAACCTTAATCCTCTCATTGAGTAACCTTAAGTGAAGGGATTGACCCAATCTCTGGATATATCAGTGTGCTCTAGCCTAGCACATCTCCTGGTACTCTCAGCAAGCCAAGACGTGAAGTTTGGGTTTTTGGTCAAAATCTAGGGTTGACCAAGTCAAAGAAGCCATGACTTACTCTATGAAGTCAGAGAACAAGTTATATGGAGCTTATAACTTCAAAGCATGGAAAACAAGGATTGATCTCATCCTTTCCAAGAATAAAGTGTTGGATATCGTGAAACCAGTGTTTGAAGAAGGAAAAGAGAAGGAACCACAGAACATTACAGTCATGGAGAAGTTCAAAGACGGTGACATCAATGCTATGAGAATCATAGTGGAATCTATAAAAGACCACTTGATACCCTACATCTCCCATCTTGACTCATCGAAGAAGATGTATGATTCCCTAACAAATCTCTTCTTGGTTAGAAACATTGGACAAGTTATGAGACTGAAGAATGAGCTCCGTGACATGAATATGAATGATGAGGATAGCATAACATCATACTTTGTGAGGATCTCCCAGTTAAGAGATCAACTACAAGCTATTGAAGAGATCATTTCAGAGAAAGAATTGGTAAACATAATACTCAATGGTCTTCCCAAGACATGGAATGCATTTTTCGCAAGCATGAACACAAGGAAGGAGTATCCTACATTTGAAGAAATTTGGACTCGCTGTGCTCAAGAAGAATCAAGGATCAGTGAAAAAGAGAAACCCCAAAATAATTATGATGATCAAGCCTTTACAACAAGATTCAAGAATTTCAGGAACAAAAGGAAGTTTGGTTCAAGGAGGAATCCAAATCAAGAGAAAGACATTTCATAAATACAATGCTTCAACTGTCGAAAGTATGGTCACTACAAGAATCATTGTCCCGAGCTAAAGAAAAGAAAGGAGAAACATGAAGCATCAGTTTCCGAAGAAAAGGAACCTACCAAGAAGACTAAGCAGGATGAAAGAGACTTCTTCTTCTAAAGGTAACAATACTCTTCTTAGTTCTTGTACATATCTTGTAGATCTATCTCTTGGAAAGATAATGTGTTCCAAGGAGAACTATACCTATGGAAGAACAACAAGATAAGGATTGCTATCATTATACAATTTAGATAATACACATGAAAGGATGAAATACATCAAACAAATCATGTGGAATCTATTACAAGATAAGATGAAATCAGCATCAATCATGAAGAGACTTAGAAGAAGCAAAGAAATAAAGAAGTCAGCAATAAAGAGGAAATTGGAGAAAAACTTATGATGTTTTGCAGAAGACAATAAGACGAAAGTGTGGACTCTGTTAGACGACGAGAGCCGATTATATATTGCAGAAGACAATAAGGATGTATATGGAAGCGTGGACTCTATTAGACAGAGGGAGTCGGTTATATGCACTCATACATGAAGAAAGGATTAGGAGGGAGCTAATCCTATGATCCATTGAAGATGATGAAGTATATATCCATGGTAGCAGCCATGAAAGATAGTACATGTTGAGCTCAACCTCAGAAGAAGTCTTCTTCGAAGAGAAGCCTTAAAGTATCCATGGTTGTCCATCCACGTCGGTGATCCTATGATGAAAGAAAGAAGTAGAATCTCTAGGGCATGGAATCTATAAGAAACTCCATGGACCCAAGAGCTAAAGAAAAACATGAAGATTCCAAGAAAGAAGAGAAGCCAGAACAACCAGTCATTATATCACAAGATTACCAGCCTGATATGAACTCACTAAAAGCAATCAAGCAAAGGAACTGAAAATTGTGATGAAGAACAGTGTATGGAAGACTTATGAATGAAAGCATTGCAAGATCCAAAACTAGAGGTTCTCCCAGATGGAGGGAGAATACTATGATGATTGCTCGTTCCAGTAAACCAGAAATATCTTTACATGAGTTAATCTCCATGAGTTGGATTTCTACATCAGATGAATGCAAAGATTGTTCTCTAGAGCAATTTAACAAAGAGCGTACAAAGAGAAACCTCAAGACTTTGAGGCATACCAGAAAGAGACCCTTGTATGCAAATAGAAGAAGATAACTTGGTGGAGAACCTCCAAGTGCACAACAGAAGCGTGGTGAAGATTTTCTATAAAAGAGATATTGTATCAGAATGATTACTCAGAAGATTAGGATTATGGATTGCCAATCCATGACAAATATCTCATGATGACAGAAGAAGTGTCCCATGGATATGTTCCAGTTTGACTCTTGCCACGATGTTGTGAGCTAGCAAGAGGTATCCAACAATGATATACTTTATTGATCAAGATCTACATGAAGACTTCAAAGAAAACCAATGTTCCATATTGAAGTACATTTGAAATCAAGCATTACATTATGCATGATGAAGTCCAAAAAGGAGAAAATGGCTCTCCAATACATATCTCCACAGATGAGCAGATAAGCAGACATTTTGGTAAAGCTTCTGTCCAAGATGAAAGAGTTTGCGTACTCAAGTTGGAGCTCATGGAGACGAATTCCTTATTGAAAAAGGAAAAGATGACTCCCAGGTTGGGAGGGAGCACTAATGTACTATTGACTGATGGAAAGTCATTTTTCAGTTTGAAAAATGGTCCAGGATGAGCAGATTCTTTCCAGTTTGGAAAGTAGATTGAGATTTCTGACGGACAGACATTTTCCAGTTCGGAAAATGGTCCATATTGTTGATGTACCATAGAAAATGACTTCCCATTGTGGTTAACATGGGGAGTAATCTAGGGCAGTCTCTCTTCTTGAGGGTTACTCAAGAAGACTGGCCCACCTTGCTGGACAGCGACTTCTCATTGTGGTTAACATGAGGAATGGCTTGTTTTGGAGGTTGGTACAGGATAGTCTTTTCCTCTTGTGGTTAACAGAGGAAATGGTCCAGACAGTCATTCCTTAGGGTGTATTCATTCTCTCCAGGTTGCACTTTGTTTAGTGACGGAGGAATGGCCTAGGGTGGGGAATGGTTCAGGCTCAGCAATTAGGGACAGGCATTCCTTAGGGCATATTCATTCTCTCCAAGTTACACTTTGTTTAGTGTCGAAGGAATGGCCCAGGGTGAGGAATGTTCCAGGCTAAAAAATCAGGACAATTATTCTTCCTTGCTTGAGAAGAATAATCCAGATAGCTCATCATTGATGTCTTACCTTTTGAGGGCAGATTCTCTTCCGAGATCTCACAGATGTGAGTGGAAGAATGACCCAGATGATTCAGTTTATATCATAACATTGTTTATGTGCAGGTTGATATCAGATGATTGTTATGAAGACTGTATGACAGTAGATGTATACTATTGTGGTGGATGTGTTCCATTGTTTGTGACTATACGTTACTGATCAAATACTTGTGTGCTACTTGGTGTGGCAGTGTACCTCTGGATTGTAGTTATGTACTGCTATGAATAGACATAGTTGTGTTCTATTTTTGTTTTGATTTCCTTGAAGACTATCAGCAGTTTTGGAAATGATTATCAGCTAGATGGACGATCAAAGTACAGAGATTTCCCATACAGGAAAATGGTTCAGAACATCTACTCTTCTAGGACATATGTTCAGATTAGAAGAATGGCTCTTGTATCACTCTATGGTGTGAGTGAATTATCCAGCATCATGTCTGATTACTCAGATGGATTATGGTTTCGAGAGATGATGTAGCTGATGACACTGATGGTGATGATGGTGCTCATGATTTAGTCATGAGATAGTCTATACAACTATGTTGATGCTACCAGGTTAATGATATGTTTGTGCTCAATACCATTACCTATAATACCTCCCTAGCTAGGAGGGAGTGTTGATAATATGGTAGTTGCAGGAAGTATCTACCTCCACGTGTAGACCTGACAAGAATAGAATATTCTGGGAAGCAAGAAGAAACCCTAATGAGTTGGCTAATAACCCTAGAAGACATGTCGGCTCAAGAGGATAACTTGTATTAGGTTATTAGCCTCCAAGAGAAGAAGACGGCTAGAAGAAATAATATATATTGAACAGGCAAATACCCAGAATGAGAAGTCGGCCTAGGCAGTCTCAGAATTGCAGAGCAACACTTGTGCACACTGCAGTGCCTAGTTTTGTGCGCAGGTTTGAGGAGAGCTGCCATTGTAGCTGCTGCAGTTAGCAGATCACGTTTTTCTTGGACTATCTCTTAGTTAGGGTTTGCACTATCTAATCATCTCTTGTTGGTGCGTTATTATTGGGGAAAGGTGCACTACCATTTGTTTCGCTATCTAGCCTAGGGTTTTCTTCAAGAGTGATTCTCTGTCAAGGTTAAGGTGCTTGGAGGGTGGCTTCGGTCTATGGTTGGGTGACAATAGTGATATTGTCAATGGTAAAACGAGCACATCCATTATATTCTAACATCGACAAGGATCGAAAAGGGTTGATGGATTATCAATACTCTACACATTGGAAGTGTTCACTAGTGCCATTAATATGACACCTATGAGTGTTTTTCAATATCACATAGTTTTCTATCCAAAAATTTGCAGGGATAGAAATGCACCATCAACAATACAAGGTCTACATTGAGTAAACTCCCAACTTTGTTTTCAGGTCACAAAATCACATTCTTTTTCAACTTAAGTTTTTTCAATCAAACTTATTGAAAACTATGTTTAATGTGTAGAATATAAGTAGTGTTAGGTTCATCATACACTTTTTTCAAGTAGCTCATAATTTCAATTTTATTTGATTTGCTTCAAGATATTGAAATCTAAATGCACATTGTAGCAATTTAATATATCATCAGTTTTAGAATCAAAATTCACAATTGCATAATTAAAATTGACACTTTTTAGGATGTCACTTTTAATTAGTATAATGGTAATTAAAAACAAAAATTTTATGGGCCAACATGGTGTATAATGTGTAAAAAGGATGGATAATTAGTAAACCATTTATTTGTACAATGTCCATATGAAAAAGAGGTATGGAATGAAGCAATAAAATTGACACTTTTGGAATCAAAATTCAAAAAAAAAATGAAATTGAGACTTTTATGTGCCATAGATATTTCATAGTGGGCTCCAAATCCTCTTATATGTCTCCTTGTTGGTACAGGGGCAGACCCAGGTTTCAACGCTTCAACAGTGCACCAAAAAAACCCTAAATATCAACCCTTTTGGCAACACCTACGAAAAAGGAGAAGTCTCACCCGAGGTAGAGGCAGGGAGGGTTACAGGACTCAGGTGTCTGTAACCAAGTTGGGACATAGATCTGTGATTCTAACACTTCGCAAAGTACTTAGAAAATAACATGCATTAATTCATCATCTTTCTTCACATCACATATTAAACCCTAAGTACAGATCAGCGCAGTAACAATGACTAAATACACATCGCACTTAGCATCATAAGTTAGATCTCATACATTTAACATAAATAAAGCACTAAGAATTCATAGATCTATCTATCATACATTACTATCCAGACACTAAGTAGATTCATAGCATAAACATCATATCACAAAGAAAACCATCAACACAAGATTTATGTGGTTCACCCCAGTGTGGGGCTATGTCCACCAACGGTTGCTTCTTCTTTGTTAGGCTTCAATATCTTACATATGTCTGCTCCTGTGAACTAAGCCACAGAGCCAAGCTTCGCACCGGACATGTGATATACACACTAAGAACCATATCCACCTTCCCAAAATCAGGTCAAGTCACAGATCCAACTCCTCTAACAAGCACGAAGCCTTACATACATGTTTTGTTGCACAAAGCAACTCAGAACTACTTGCCTCTCGCACTTAGCTACTTATATCCCTTTCACTAAGCTACTTCTACCTTACAATATTTTCTTATTTATGCTTTTACATTCGCTTACAAAAAGGCCTAATCATGGGTAAACCCATGGGCCGACATCCCATAAACCCTAATACAAAAACCCTAATGAACCCCTTGTTGGGTCCACAAAACAAGTGAGATCCCGCGATCCCAGATCCACCTGGGCGCTCCATCTTCGATGAGCCTGTCAAAGTCCAAAACATGGTCAAAACCTTACCAATGTTTCCTCAAAACTTGGTCGAGGGCCAACAAGCCCCCTATAATCACTTGTGACTCGTTCCGAGTCACTCAAATCTGGGCAGTGTTGCTTCAAAGGCCTCGAGCTTAGCTCGAGCTGCCTCGACTTGTTGCTTCGCTTGAGCCTCCTACTTAGCGAACTCTTGGATCATCTGTGTTGTAACAGGCCCTCCAGGCGTTGTGCCACTGTCACAACTACTTGGTCCAGTTCCGAACCTTGTCCCTTGATCTCTTTAAACACCGCACAGGCTTCATCCTACACCGGTTTTAGCCTCTGTGTGACTTCCATTACTCTGCCCTAGATGGCAGTAATATGTTGTTGGACTGCGCATTGTTCTTGTGCTCACTTCATTCTCTTGACTACAGTGAGCGACTTCATCTGTGCTTGAACTGTCAATGGTTGATGTTGTGCCTCCTATAGCTGCACTTCCAACTTCCCAAGTTCTGGGTCTTCCATGAGGCATTGATAGGTCTGTGCACTTTTGTTGCTTAGATTCTTGCATTATAAGGCAAGGAATCTAATCCTTTACACTATGCTCTTAGCGGATTCCTTCCTCTGATTGTACACTTCTTGCGGATTTCTTGGTACTTCTTGAAGCTCCAGCTGCATTACTCTTTCTTGAATCTGTTGGATGGCCTTAGCGAGCTTCATTACTTGAACTTCGACTGCCTCATTTTCCTCCTGTGCCAATCCTAGCACAGAGCGAAGTGTTCTTCTCACTACTTCTTTGACTACAGTCTGCTCTACGAGAATTTGGTCCTTTTCCCTCTGTATATTTGCATTTTCCTCCTTGAGCATCACCCGGAACTCATCCTTTTCATTTTCGTACGTGGTTACATAGTACCGCACAACTCTTAATTGCTCTAATATCTCCTCTTTTTATTTCTTCAGGGCTTCTGTGGCCTATTCCTTTTCTTCTTGGACTCACTGAAGCTAAGCCTCTATTGCATCTGCAAATCTTCGAAGTTGGGTTGGCTCATCCCCCAACTCTGCAGTCTCCGACGAGGAAGGCGCAGTAGGTACTGCGCGGCTCAATTGAATGGATCGCTAAATTTCCTTCAATTCCTTCTCAACTCTTACATACATCTCTTCTTTCTTCACGTCATATCTCTGTAAGAGGTCCTTGGATGCATCCTCCATTGCTCCGCGGACTAGACTGATGTCATCCTCCATGAGTGTGGCCTCTAGCTGGGTCTTACTAGAGTGGGTATTCTTTCTTGTTGAAGGTTTCTATGGAGAAACCTACCTCTTCTTTGATGTTTCTGTCTCAATAGGGGGATCCTTCGACGGTGTAACTTCGCCTTCTCCTTGTTTTTCTCCTTCTTCCCCTCCTCCTTCTTGATTTACTTCGTCTCCTCCTCCTCCTACGGGCGAGCCAGGTCTACTTTCTTATCCTCATCAGTCTCTATGTTCTGAACTTCCTCCTTTTTCTTTTTCTTCTTCACACTTGTCTGTCCTGCATGCTTAAACCGGGTGACCAAGGGGCTTCCAATGATCTCAGGGTCGGTGATTTCTGCATCATCAACCGGTACCAGGAACTCCGTTGGCCACTCCTTCATGATCTCTTCCATGTCTTTGTCGATCATCTTATAACAAGACTGTAATTCTTCCTTACTCTCATCTATGTGCGCAGTGATATAAATAAAGTGTGGATCTGCATGGACCTTGGCTAGTGGTTTGTACTGGTGCAGAGTGCATGGTGTCATGCATGGGAATGACTCAATAGAAACCTTCAGTTATTGATAGTAGGCATGGAACACTGCGTCTGACTGCCATTGCTTACACATATCATTCATATACCATAAGGTGGAGAACCTCACGGCCAATGGCTCTGATGGTTCAATCTCTGGAAAAGTTGTTACCTCCGGAATTTTCCAAGCGACAAATGTGATCAACACAAGAAACCAACTGAAATGGAACTCGTATCCCTAATCCTACACTTCACGGAAGTATTTATCAAGCTCGCTGATGAGGTATCTCACCCAATTCATTTGCATCCCCTCCACGCATTTTCCTGCTAGGTCCACCACGAACCCGGTGACATGCGTGGGGAGGTTCTTTCTGACAATCTTATCAGCTATGAGTTGGAAATCTAGGTGCATTACGCCATCCTGGATGGAGGATACCTTGTAGCCTATATTTCCCTTCTCAACTCCATTATATGCCTCCTTAATGCATTGTTCCAGGGAGAGATTTGAGGTCTTCCCTGGGTAGAATTGTTGAGGTTCAGGTCCCTGCATGCTTAGTCCTGTAATCCGATGGATCAACGCCAGATCCACAATAATGCACCTGTCGAGCCATGGATATCCTCCATTATAGCACGACAAGAGGAGTTTAACTCAAGCGTTAACCTCTTGATGTCAGCCAAAATGAGGGATCTTCATTACGTTCAGTATCGTGGATTGTGCGAGCTCCTTTATCCAATCCTGGGAGACTATGTGAGGCTTCTTTCCAATCGTCTTCATCAAATATCTATGGGGCGTGAGAATCACATAGTTCTTTCTATCTCCAAGGTTAAAGTCAATGTTCTTCAATGTGGGGATCTGTCCTAGTTGGGTTCCAACTACACATATTCCCTTCATAATGTATGCAATAATCAATGTGTACTCGAAGTCCCATGGAATGTTGTTTCGGTTAACCACGTAAGCCAAAGGCGGGATATAGTTCGGTAAGACAGGCGGAATCTGCTTCACATTAGCCAGATCATTGCGATGCTTACTTCGCTTCTCAGATGCGGGGTTGGCACGTTTCGAGCGACATCTAGTCGAAGGGGAAGCCTGCAGTCCCCTATTCAATGATGCATGTACTCCCTCAGACATATCTTTATCAGCCATAAACTTCTTCAGAACTTATTCAACAGATTTCTCTAGCTCAGTGTGCTCGGCCGACATTCTCGTTGTTAACAAATAAGTTGGGGTAGGTGAACGGATAGTGGGGTAACAACAAATGGCAAGGTATTATAACACAACTTGACACACACAATCACTTCTCTATTATCTCAGATAATTATGGGTGGCGAAAAGTGGTCCCGGCACAACGTCCGATGGGTTAAGTAAGCAAGTGTCGGAACGGATTCTTCCAACGGACAAGAATGCCTCAATCAATGTGAATCCATCTGTTATGGCATGGTATCAATGTCCAACGGTGATCTATCCACCCATAAATGTGTTTCCTATTCGTTTGGAGAGTCGTTCTAACGATCGGGATGCCTCCAACGGTCATATAGCTTCTCCAGGGCAAAGTCCCATTCTGCGTGGTTCTTCTATTACAACGAGGTTCAAATCCCGCAAACCTGCCTCCTGCGAAGTTCCAATCTATGAAATCTTCCATTTTTTCTCTGTAAATTCTTGTAGCTTTTCCAACTTAGCCTTCTTCTTACTGAGCTTCCTTTCCTTCTTTCCTGTGATTTGATTCTCTCTAATTGTTTATGGATTTCTCTTTCCATTCTTATTCTTATCTTCTCTTAGCGAAGTGACTTCGCACTGCTGATGTTCTCTCAAAGGGTTTGATGTCAATATCCCTTCTCTTACTATTTCCTGGGTGGATATACTCATTTCTTGTATGGATAGGTCCTTCAAACCTTCTTGCGTTCTTTCAACCTCAATAGCTAATTTTCTGGTCTTCTATTGCTTCGACTCAACTTCTCGTTCTTCTATCAGTCGATCTGTTTTTCTAGCTATGAAATCCCTTAGTTCTTTTTTTTTCTTTTCTATAGCTTCTTCCTCTTATTTCCTTCTGATTTGATCTTTCTCAATCCAAGTTTGTCCTAGCAAGAGGGGGAAAGGGGAGTTGTTCTCAGTAATCTTAATGACTTCAAATTCCTCTTCAGTCGATGTTCCATGAACAATAACAGGTACATTAGTAACTCTTCCACATAGGTTTATCATCTTTCCTTTGAATAAAACTATTCTTCCCAATGAAGGTACCATAGTAGGCTTTCCCAAACTTTCCCAAGTGATTTATGTCATAATATTCACTTGTGTTTCCTCATTCAAGACACAATCTATTTCGAAGTCTCCTATTCTTGTACTTATGTGTTGTTTTTCTTTCATGATCTCTAATAAACTGACATCTTTGTTATCATTTGTCATTTCTTTCAATTGTTATAATGTAGTCTGAAATTTCTCTGATTCTTTATCTTGATGATCTTCTAACATCCTCTCATTCTCTTGACTCATGTTCATTCTTTCAACTTTACCAATCATCCTTGGGCAATCCTCAACCTCATGACCAAAAATTTTACAACAAAGACAAATAGGACATATACTAGGGAATTCCTTAGCAAGATGTCTCGGTCGTCTGCAGTTATAACATAATGTCAATCCTTTGTTTCTCTTGTAAGTTCCCCAACTTCTCCTATAATGTGCACTAAGATCACAGTGTTGGACCTGCAATCTACAAAAATTCTTTCTATGCATAGGAATAACATATCTTTCTCTATTTCTATCAAATTTACTCAGATCAATTTTTTCTTCCAACTGTACCCTAGCTTTCAGACTAGGACAGAATCTATCAAACATACCTAGATTCATGCTTTCAAAACAAAAATTTCCACTTATTTTACTCTATCCAAGCACAAATCTTTACCTCTTTCAAGATCTTACATCTTTTCTTCAGATCGGGTTTCTTTCTTAGCACAGATCTTCACAAGTCAAGTAGAATACTGTGCACTACAGCAGCAGATATATGCACAAATCTTCTCATTTCTTCAGTTCCCAACAATCACAGTTTCAGGTCCTGGCAACGGAACCATTTGTTGGAACAGGGGCAGACCCAAGGTTCAACGCTTCAATAACGCACCAACAAAACCCTAACTATCATCCCTTTCAACAACACCTACAAAGCAGGTGAAGTCTCACCCGAGGTAGAGGTAGGGGGGTTACAGGACTCAAGTGTCTGTAACCAATCTGGGACACAGATCTATGATTCTAACACTTTGCAAAGTACTTAGAAAATAACATGCATTAATTCATCATCTTTCTTTACATCGCATATTAAACCCTAAGTACAGATCGGTGCAGTAACAATGAATAAATACACATCGCACTTAGCATCATAAGATAGATCTCATACATTTAACATAAATAAATCACTAAGCATTCATAGATCTATCTATCATACATAACTATCCATGCACTAAGCAGATTCACAACATAAACATCATAGCACAAAGCAAACCATCAACACAAGATTTACGTGGTTCACCCCAGTGTGGGGCTATGTCCACCAACGGTTGCTTCTTATTTATTAGGCTTTAATCTCTTACAGTCGTCTACTCCTGTGCACTAAGCCGCAAAGCCAAGCTTCACATCGGATAGGTGATCTGCGCACTAAGCACCAGATCCACCTTCCCAAAATCAGGTCAAGGCACATAGCCAACTCCTCTAACACAGAGAGCCTTACATACATGTTTTGTTGCACAAAGAAACTCAGAACTACTTGCCTCTTGCACTTAGCTACTTACATCCCTTTCACTAACCTACTTCTACCTTAAAATATTTTCTTATTTACACTTTTAAATTCGCTTACAAAAAGGCCTAATCATGGGTAAACCCATGGGCCAACATCCCATAAACCCTAATGAACCCCTTGTTAGGTCCACAAAACAAGTGAGATCCCACGATCTCATCTCCGCCTGGGTGCTCCATCTTCGACCAGCCTGTCGAAGTCCAAAACGTGGTCAAAACCTGACCAATGTTTCCTCAAAACTTGGTCGAGGGCCAACACTCCTCTATCTCCTCTATCACTTTCCAACTACAAAGGTTCAATTATTATGTCTCATCTATATCATGGTTGTGCTCCTGATCCTCATAGGTAGAGGATCTTACCAATCAATTGAATCTAATGAAGCTTCCTCTTAAGTGGATGTTAATCATACACTACCTTGAACTCTCAATATACTTTCTCCAAATTCAATTAAAAAAATGAAAATCTAAATGCAACAAACCAAGCCTTAGTAGATGGTGTTATTTTTTATTTGTAGAATGATATTATTCCTAGAGATATTAATAGAGAGGGGGGTGATTTTATGAAAGGTACTACATTTAGTGACAGTTTTTCTAAGCCATGAATAGTCCATCAATCATTTCAATAATGCTGGAAATAATGAGTTCACAAATCCTTTATGTAGTATTGGTGATGCATTAAATTATTTGTTTATACAATGGATAATGTGTAGGATTAGTATAATCACAAGTATAGGTCATTTTAGGTTCCCTATACAATCTATAGGTTCTTCCTTCAAATTGTAAATAAGGCTCGGTAAACTTTATACTTCATAAAAAATATAGTTCCTTATTTGAATGGACCATGAAAGTAAACTAAACAAAATGATTCTAGAATCCTAGATATTCATAAATACGTGTACTTTCAATGCAAAATATAAAATTCTGGAATGTATGTCACTTGTTTAAAAAAAGTGTAATGGTATGTCATCTTCAATTATTCGTTCATGATCGGCTTTGGACATTTTCTATTTTCTAACTTTTGTGTTTTTTCTTGATTGAACTTTTATTAACTTTATGCACGCTGCACATACCAAATGACTATATTGACAACTTATGACATCCAACTAATAGTCTTGAAAGTGAACATGACTATTGGTTCGATGGGTTTCTTGAAAAAAATAGTCTTTCAATACAATGTATAATCTTTCATATATAAAACCGTTATCATCAAAATCTTCTAATAACCTCATCTTTTGTTTTGTGCATCGCAACAAATAATATTTCAAGTTTTCAATGTTGTCTACAGGTGCAACCATGACAAAGACATCTCCTGCAAATAATTCAATATGTTCCAACAAGTAGTTTGTGTTAGATTAGCACACATGCATGTGCCATTAAACTTGAATCTACTATATATATAAATTTTATATATCCAACTTACAAGTACATCTACAAGTTGTTTAAATATTTAAACATAAAAATTACCTTCTCTAACAAGATTAGAAACTCTATCGCCATCAATTGACACTATAGTTTCATTTGATTCCATCTCCTCTGAGCTTGCAAGTGGAATTTTCCCTTCTATATTAAGTTCGGTATGTCTCCAAGCTTTAACATATTCTGCATTTTCTTTTTAGCAAATCTCTATGGATTTTGTGTCCTCTATGCAAACTGGGAAAAAAAAAAAAACAAGATTCATTTCTTCTATCAAATGCAAACACATTTTGATAGAGTTTTTTTTTAACTAAATGCATTTTTCGTGTCCCGTGTATTTTACCGGCTTCATATGGGATTGATCTATTTACATCTTGGATTCCAACATACCAAAAAAACCTGCATAAGATAAGAACTTGTTAACTTGAAATATATCGAGAAAATGATTGAAGATCATATAAATTTGAACACATGAATAAAAATATCTTGTGTACATGTGTAACATGTATATATACACACATGTGCACATCCCTTGACAGATTATTTTCATGTCTTAGCACCAGTTTGCACCATTCAACAACTTGATCAGGGAATTCAAATCAATTGGCATGAGGGTTCATCTGATACCTTTGAAGTGCTCGTTTTACATATTCCCTCACACCGTTGTGCTGTCATTTTCCATGACCAGTCTCAAAAAAATTCCAACAATGTGTAATGTTTGATTTCTTATGAAGATGACACAACCAATAGAATGACCGTGAAGATTTGAACTGAACTGCACATCCATCTAACCATATCCAATGTCGATCGAATATGATCCCACGTTCTTTCAATGAATCATAAAATTTATCAAAACAATGTTGTACATAATGTGTATCATGTGCTTGACCATCACTTATATAAAGTGATATTCTTTAATAACATATCGATTGTCATTGGTTCTTTCTATGTTATCAAGACTTCGTTGAGCATTTCTATATAGAATGTGGACAAATAAAGTGATTTGATCAGAATGATAATATTCATTCTGTATTTCTTTTTGTGGTGAATGTGTAATTCTCTGCAAAATCAACTACAGACAAAATTGTCCCTAGTGGAAACAATTCATGGGATTGTTTGAATTGTAGGTCTTTCCATCGAGCTCTATGTGAATGCTTGGTGTATTTATAAATTTCTTCCTCAAACTTCTTCAAAAAATATATCACGCGGATTTTATCTACTTTCAAATCAATCCTTTTGGAAATAACATTTGAATAATGTGAAGTCATGTTGCTGATATATTCATATCTCTTCCAATTGATTTTTATATTAGAACATGATTGATCATTCATATTAATAGGATACTTTGAGTGAAACAAACTTAGATTTCCACAACGATCACATTTATTTCCACCAACACATTTGTTTTGGTAAAATAATTCATCACCTTCTCTTTCACATAGAATTTCATAGATAAAAGCACGGAATGTGGAAGGAGGAGGTGAACTTGGCCATAAAGTTTTACCAAAATAAAGAAAAGTGTCGTAATATAACTCAAATTCCACTTGATAACGAAAACAAAAAGTGTCACAAACAATGATGGGTCTAACAAACCATGGTCTTTGTTGCAAAAATGTATTGATGGAAAGTTTAACTTCTTTGTGCTCTTCTTTAAACTTATTAAACAATTCTATTTGTGTCATTGGCAATATATGTTTTGGATGTTATTCATATTTTTTTCATTATATTCTTTGTCACAACACATTCCTTGTATGTGGTGAAACAAGAGATTTTGTCAACCAACAATTACGAGCAGATTCTTTAACATTTTTTGCAAGTCTATCTTTGTATGGTTGTCTAGAAATAATTGTCCAACAAGCAATTTCATCATTTGCATCTATTTGCAATCGAAATTTTCTATGTTTGTACAATGTTTTTCTTGAGGTTCCCATCACTTTCCCCATGTGTTGTGTCAAAGGATGTTTTATATTGCTAGATGAAACAACAGTTGTTTGTATCACTCTACGTGCAACACTAACATCTTTTTTTCGAGATTTTCCAAAAGTTTTTAATATACTAGTTATATTCTCAAAGACATTATGTTTCACCTTTGTATATTTTGTCGACTTTTGAATACCCAATAATGATGTATCTTCTTTTAACTTTCTTGACTTTATTAGATAGAGTAAAAGTTGATATTGTACTATTACAGATTCATCTTTGAAAAAAATATTATACATATTCGTAACATGATATCTTATATAATGATTAAATTATTTTTTCCCAAATTTGTCAATATCAACATTTTCTAATATTTCATCATCAATGTTGATAGATTCTTCTGCATATTTCAATTTAAAGTTTATATTAAAAAACAAAACCAAATATAAATTCACTAGAAACTATATACAATTTTTCATCTTATATTATCTATATTTATGTACATACCTATAGGTGACTTCTGCTTCAATTTCGGTTTCAACGACTTCATCAACATTATGAGGCAAATCTATTTATGTTTTTTGAAAAACATCAAATCCAAATTACAAATAATTATATTTTAAACACTAATTTAAATAAATGAATTCTATACTTTTAATATAGACAATATGCGCCGGATGGGGTGCCATCGAAGGGGGCAGGACACGCGGAACAATGTCGGGAGGGGCCATAAATGGTGGCCAATGACTCCCATCTCCTCGCCATAAATGAATGGGAGCACACCTAGGTAGAGGACGTCAAACGATGAGGCTCCTCGCTCGAGCGAGCAGTACAGGAGAACAGCACATTAAGACCTTAGCCTTAATGGCCATAGCTATCACCTTCGACCTTATTCACCGCCTCAGAGGATTCATAATGCATTTGAGGTTTGCAGAGTCGAGGGCTGAACCTTCGAAGAGAAGGGATAGAGCTTGGCTTCTGAGCATGCCATGAGCAAGGGGACGGCCTCGCATAGGCGCGGCATGGTATGCAGCTGATTCAAGGCGGAAGAGGCAGAATATCTTTGAAAAAGCTTTGACTCTCGCCAGCAGAAGGAAAACAAGGAAGTCCAGGAGATTGGGAATGCCTCCCATGGCGTATGTTGAGGAGATTGCGTCGGGCGAATCCATCGAGAGCTACAATGAGAGCCTCCTATTCACGATCCCGGACAATTGGAATCCCCCCACCTATTTCGGGAAGGATGCAGCAACCCCTGCTCCACACACAATGCATAGTCCCAAGGATGCTCCAGTTGAGGAGTTCACAGCATGCGTCGTGGAGGAAGAATTTTCGAAAGGAATGGAAGAAAACACAGAGGAATTCATGACCGGCGAACCTCCGTTGGTGGTTAAGCAACGAAATAGGTAGACAGAGTCCCCAGGTGGTAATGCAAAGGAACGAAAGGATGTGGCTGACTAGCCACCATTCCTTCATCCAGAGCACCTTGAATTAATCTTTGGCATTCGCAGCATGGTGGACGACCAGATATTCAGGGCTATCCACATAAATCAGTGCCTCGATATGATCTACGTGGCCTACTCCAGTGCATCTCCAAGACGCCAATGCCCTACCTACGCGCAGGTCTACGCAATTCCAGTCAAGCGAGGAAAGAATGGAGACGAGGATAAGAACATCGTCTAATAGGTTTTTTACATGCTCACAGTTAGAAACTCTTTTCTTTTGTTGCATACCAGCGATATAGCACAGTTAGCTTGTATTACTGTTATTACTAGCATAGTAACGATAAGACCTGGTATAAAGGTGGCCATGCATCCTGGTTTCCTTTGGGCAGGATGGTAGCCTGGAACTATGAGTTTGAAAAGTAGCATGGCTCGGCCAGCTGTCTCGGTTTCCTCTATAAGCGGGACAACTGGTAGCTTAACAGAACTATGTAATTTTGCAATGGTAATATAATAGGACCTACCTTTTTTACTTAAATATATATATATATGGACAATATGTACATGCATACTTGGTTGGACTTCTTCTTGTTGAAAATCTCTATTTACATCATCATCGTTTCTTTCTTCAATATTTTCACATTCTTGTTTCTTTCTCCAATAATGCTCTTTGCTTTGTTTGTTATGGTGAGTTTCGTCTCGAGTGCGATCAAATTTTCTCTTGCGCAAACTTTTGTTTCTCGTGAGTATAGTTATCTGAAAAAAAAAAAAAAATATCAACATTTCATAATAGTATCAGAAAAAATTCTTTGTCACAAAAATTATTAAAAAATAATATTAAGAATTTTATATTCAACAAAGCCTTCACCTTGAAAAAATGTTCAACAAATTTTTCAATATATAATTTTTTTGTTGCATCAAAACATTAACAACCTTGTTCAAAACAACAAAAAAGATGATTCAAACTTTTTCTTAGGGACTCCACATGTGCAAAACCATGAAATGAGCAAGTGAATTGTGTTAAATTGATTCGGACGAAAGTGTATTTATAAGATTTTGTGCCAATTGAAACGAAACGACGTGTCCCTTCATTTTTTTTGGACCGATGGAATTCTCTCACCCACCTTTCGGTCGAAACAATAATGTTTGGCCGAAAAACAAGGAATCTGTCTATTTTTTACGGTTTCCATTAGAAAAATATCTTTCTGCCGAAAAAAAAGTACTTTTCGGCCGAAAGATTATTTCGGCCGAAAATTTATGAATGGGATTGTTTGCATAAATATGAGAATTCCCTCCAACTTACTTGAACTTTGGAGGTTGCAGACTCATGCAAATACTCATAATTTAGTTTGGAAATTGATACCAGCATTTGCAAAATTGAATCTACTTTCTATGGATATAATTTGTTTTCATTTTCATTATTTTTATCTAATTTTATTTAATTTTATAGAAAAAAATCACTGCATAATATTTTCAAGTGACCTTATGATTCAGTGAAATGAAATATCCATATCTCTAAAAATACACAATGGAAAATTTAGAAAAAATTATATTCAAAATCCTTCAATTGTTCTCTTCAAAAGAGTATTTTTAGATTTTACTTTTAAGTAAAATTTAAGATATATACAAGGTGGGGGAAAACATGTGTTTAAAATATGCAACTTTTTCAGCTTGGTCAACTTTAAAAAAATTCTAGAAATTGTAATATTCAACTATTAGATTCAAAATTATAGTCATAAGAAAATAGAGTCTCTGTAGATTCTTTTATTATATTTCATTTGTCAAAAATATAAGTTTAATAATAGATACATTGTTGGGGGAAAACATAACTCATTATCATTCCTTTCATTTTTAAGGAACATATTGTGAAACAATTGTCAAATTGACATATCAAATCTCAATAAAAATAATTTGAAAAATAGTCAGTAGAAAGAAAACAAAATTCTTCACTGGTTTTGTTTTTACTGTAAAGTGAAATTATAAATAAATTAAAAATACTTTTGTATACCGGAAGTTGAAGAACTTATGAAAATACAGTTTTTTTCTCATAAAACAAGTAAAATAGACACCCATCTTCATGATTTTACCCATCCCTCCAAAGATGCAATTACTTTTACTAATCCATATCCTACTTCATTCTCTCTTAAGAAGAATAATACAAAATTCATACTAGAACTGATCAATTTCTTTGCCTAGTTAGCACTTACCATAGAGATATTGAATTCCACCTGTCANTTGTTGATGAAGTTTTGAGCTTTACATGAATGTCTAACACAAAAAAGAATGTCAACCATGCATCTATAATGCTCCATTGCAATTGTGATCTAATAACATTCACTCATGCAATTGAAGTATTAATCTTCCTTGCAAAGCGCCATAATATCTCACTAGAGAAAATCATAATTTCAAGCAAGTAGCTCAACTAGATCAACTTCTGGGGAGGAATTTCAAGCTTGAATGAATTTGTGTCTCTTTTTCTGAGAGATCAAAGTAATTAGCACCAAACTTTGCTTAAACAACATTTGGTTCTATGTTTAGGTTTGACATTTTTTTATAATCTTGTGGGGGCTTGTAGTTCTCTTATTTTTTATAATGGGTAAGTTTTTTTCAAAGTAAATTAACTATATGTTCCTTTATATAACTACAACTAAGTTATTTCTAAATTAGGGCACTCGCAAGGGAAACATCGGCCTTGTTCCTTTATATAACTACAACTAAGTTATTTCTAAATTAGGGCACTCGCAAGGGAAACATCGGTCTTGGATGGCAGGCAAGGGGAAACAAGGGAAACCAAAATACAAGTGGATGATTGTTCTTAAAACATGATGTAATAAATTACCGAGTATTATAATAAATAACCTTAAAATTAAGGCAATACACTTTATCCAAACTTTTTTTTAGATGTCGTGCAGAAGCTAATTAACATTAAAAATTAAAAGCTTAATATCATTGCTTCAAATATTAATAAAATTGACTCAAGTCTCAAAAAGATTCTCAAAAGAAGTTAGGCTAGTTGGTTAAATTGTTGGAACGGTAAAGGATGATCCTTCTACATATCAACATTGTGAAGAGAACTATCATAATTAAGTTTTAAAAAAAGTAAAATGATAAAATAATAAGAATTAAAAAAAAAAATTACATTTATTATATAATAGGATCATTTGCGTTCAATCAAAATACCAAAATTATCTTATTATTATTAAAAAACACAGATATAATTAAAATATAAAATAAATTTTCATATAATTCAAAATAACACCCATACACACTACATAAATATCCATAATACACCCTAATAAATATAACATAAATATCCATAATACACCCTAATAAATATAGTGATTAAATAACTTTATCAATATTATGTTTATCGTCTTCATCATGTTAGCCTTTATTCGTAATATAATATTAAAAAATTATTTTTTGTAGATTTTACTACTTGAGTAAGTCTACTAGTAATATTGACAAAGAATATGTCAAATCTTCCACGCATATTATTTTTAACGTATGTTTTGATTTGCATTTGATATGACTTTCATATACATGCAAGAACTTCATGATTTCCAACTATTATTTATTTGTTTTTTCTCATTTCAATGTAAGGTGTGTTATTATATGGTATCATATTTTGCCATGATCATGATTTCCAACTATTAATTATTTGTTTTGTATTATTTGTTTTTTTTTTGTTATTTCAATGTAAGTTTTGTTATTATGTGGTATTGTATTTTGTCATCACTTATTCAATGGTGTGGTGTGTAATTTTTGAATGATAATTTATTTATATAAAAGATAAGAATGAAAAAACAATTTCATATATTTTTTTTATTTTTTATATTTAAATGAAAATAAAATTTATTATTATTTTATTAATATTATATAATTATTTATTTAAAAGTATATTAACAATTTTTAATATGATCAATAATTATAAATTTGATTAAACATATAAAGGGAGAAATATATTTGTCGAGATAAATTTTATAATAATAATTTTTAATTATCAATAGATTTATTTTAAATTATTGTTATTTTATAAGTTATATATAATTATATTTTAATTATAAAATAGATATACAAATTCTCTTATATTGTTGTTAAACCTCAACCCAACAAACATGGCATGTGCATTTTGCAAATTATATATAATTATATATTAATTATAAATAAACATGAAATATATTTTATAAGTTATATATAATTATATATTAATTATAAAATAAATATACAAATTCTCTTATATTATTATTAAACCTCAATTCAACAAACATGGCATATGCATTTTACAAATTATATATAATTATATATTAATTATAAAATAAATATACAACAAACATGGCATGTGCATTTTGCAAATTATATATAATTATATATTAATTATAAATAAACATAAAATATATTTTATAAGTTATATATAATTATATATTAATTATAAAATAAATATACAAATTCTCTTATATTATTATTAAACCTCAATTCAACAAACATGGCATATGCATTTTACAAATTATATATAATTATATATTAATTATAAAATAAATATACACATGCTCTTAAATTTGATTAATAATCAATCCCAGAGACATGGCATGTACATTTTACAAGTTATATATAATCAATCATACATTCCTTATTAAAATAAATATACAAATGCTTTTAATTTGATTAATAAATTTGGTTAATGATTGTAATTTGTAACCTACTCCAATAAAGAAAGCATACACTTCTTTATTAACCCCAATCCAAGTGCATCTAATTTCTTTTATAAGCATCTTCATTTCATCATTTTCCTTATCTCTTTTTAATGTCATCCCACATGCCATGTGCAACATATATGTTTATTGCATATATGTTTGAAATAAACACATAACTCAAAAAGTCAATTTGTCTCATATATTCTCATAGCTTAATATTTCTTTTATAATCATCTTCCTTTCATCATTTTCCTTATCTCTTTTTAATTTCATCGCACATGCCATGTGCAACATATATGTTTATTGCATATATGTTTGAAATAAACACATAATTCAAAAAGTCAATTTGTCTCATATATTCTCATAGCTTAATATCATTATGTACTTTATAAGCATTAAGCCAACATGTCCACACACTAGGCATCATGTTGATAAAGTCTTGAAGGTAAACCATAAAGTCTTGAGTTTTATATGAATGTCTAACACGGACAAGAAGGTAAACCATAAAGTCTTGAGTTTTATATGAATGTATAACATAGACAATAAGGTAAATCATGTAGTGATAGTGCTCCATTATAAGTGTGATATGATTAAAGCCTTGAGTTTTATATGAATCTATAACATAGACAATAAGGTAAATCATGTAGTGATATGATCAGATTTACTCATGTAATTGAAATATTGATTTTCCATTTGAATAATCATGAATGTTCTTGTTGTAGCAAAATGTTTTTGTTGTAGTAAATTGTAACTTTAAGTAAGCAATATAGTTTTTGTTGTTGAATTTCAAGTTTAAATGAAGTTTTCTCACTCTTTTTTCAAGAGATCAAAGTGATCATCACCAAACTTTGCTTAGTTTAACCAACATTTGGGTATGTGTTTAGGTTTGGAATTTTCGTTTATAAATTTGTGGAGGTTTATATTTCCCTATTTTTTTATAATGGATCATTTTGTTTTTAAGTAGATTAATTATGTATACTTTAATGTAACTACAATTAGGTGATTTCTCAATCAAGACATTTTCATCATTAAATTTTTTTAATATGAAGTTGTTAAAGGATCAAAATCCTGTAGAGGTTGGGGAATAAAATGGTTGGTGATATTTTTCTTTAAACTATTTTATGACAACATTATTGTAAATGTTGTTCAATAATGATTGCTTATTTGAATGGAAATGGTTGATGAGAACATCTTACGACCATTATCGAGTAAAGGGATATGTTAATTTAGGGAAATTCTATAAACATATAAATAATTATTTTTTGCTTTCCATTTAACCCTTCAAAGTTTGAAGAAAATGTCTACAACTTGTCTCAATATCCTAAAAATCAATGTCAACAATAAACTAACAAAAGTTGCATCTCAAATGATGACAACTTATCCTAACAAAAATATACCTATCAAATAATTGAATCACATCATTATAATCATAACTAATATTAAAATATGTTTTTATAACTCATCCATTTAAACAACAACCAAATTCAATTTAGATTAATCAAATATTCCAGTAGATATCTTTAAATCATATTTCTTATATAAAAACAATCATTTTAAAAATTAATATGTCAATATTTAATCATAGGTAATTGTTGTTCATGTCAATTATTATGTCATCTAGGTGTGTGGTGTTTTATCTCGTGGTAACCTCTTCTACATATCGATTGAAAGTGGATGCACATGTGACCATGGAGAACATTAAATGTGAATATGTCGTCTTAGTTAATGAATTGATGTTGTTAGTACATTTCAATTGAATGAATGAGCATATTGTTGTTGGTGGGAAAAGATACCTCTATTACATGTAAGATGTTTAGATTTAACTATATTCATTCCTGAGATTACTAAAGATTTAAATAAAGAGGTCCACCTTCTCAACTAGTGGTCCATAGAGTGAGTAGATAAAAGATGTTTAGATTTAACTATATTCATTCTTGAGATTACTAAAAATTCAAATAAAGAGGTCCACCTTCTTAATTAGTGGTCCATAGAGTTAGTAGATAAGCCATTGATACTGAGATATTCTTCTCAAATAGTGATCCATAAAGTTAGTAGATACGTCATTGATATTGAGATAGTGTCCCTTTTGCACAAATAATTCATGTTGCAAAGTGAAGTAGACAAATGGTATTATCAACACCACTCAATATACTTTTTATTTTTGATCATCTCTCATTTTATTTAACTTTCGTTGGTGTCATTGGTTTTCAAGAACATAACATATATGACTGACTTACATTTTGATTTTAATTTATTTTTATTTTTTTAATATTTATACATGATTAATTTAAGTTAAGAGAATTAAGTGAAAAGAATAGGAAAGAAAAATTACAAAACATATATTATTGAATTAAATTTTTATTTTAAATTATTTTTATTTTTTTAATATTTATACATGACTAATTTAAGTTAAGAGAATTAGGTGAAGCTTACAAAACACTAAAATATATAACATTTTGAAAAGAAAAAAAAATCAATTTAAAAATATATATATTATATTAAAATTTGATTTAAGAAATGGAAAAAAAATCTAAATAAAAAGGATACAAAATTATATATTGAATTTGGTTAAAATTTTATGAAAAATATGAAAGGAGTGGTATCTTGTAATATTTATAGTGGAAAATTAGTTAATAATATACTAAAATGAATATATACTTTAATTAGAGCTTGTACTATATTAGATTGTAGACGACATCCAAAGCTCAATGTTGTTTTGAAAGTTAATAATATTTATATGTCTCTTTCAATATGCTTGATTAATGAGATAATAAGATAATAGATCTTAAACAAAGTTAGATTTGAGTATATATAACAACTTCTTTAGAATTGAGTATACTCTTTAATAAAAAGATAAAGCATTATATTAAAGTTACTTAAACCAATTTAACTTATTGAAAAAAGATATAATCTTTAAATAAGCAATAATAAATATCACAAATTTCATAATTATAGACCAAGCGTAAGAAAATGAAGTTCTTTTGATTTTTGTTTCACGTTGAATAATTTACATATAAACCGGTCTTGAGGTATTTGATGATGATCGTAAGTGATCATCCTTCTTTGGTGAGAATAGATCCTAAATTGCCCAAAATGAAAGAAAAGGATATGATAGAGTTTAACTCTAAGTTAGCTTAAAGTGGGATATAGTCATTTTCACTCTGAAGATGAGCATAATAACACTAATGAAGTTTAGGAGAACGTGACTCCTTTTGTGAAATCCAAGTATGATTCAAATACTCTTTACGAACCTTGTACATAGTTGAGATATTGTTGATGGGGTTGGATGGCCCAACAATAGTAAGGATTACTCCACAATACACATTCCCAATTAGACCATGCATCGTTTAGGAGACCCATCTGGATTCTGGGCCGACTATCATTACTAGTTATGAAGGTGAATATGGATGGTTATGCAATGTAAAGATGTAGATGAAGACTTTGTATGAAAAAGAAATATAATCTACTTCTACTCTATTCTATCATATCTAGGAGCGAGCTATTGTAATCGAATGTGTTGTAATGAAACTAAAATCTGATGAAGGCCTTTACTCATATAGATGTAATGAAGGTGTGAAGTTAGAAACACATGCATGCAAAATATATAATCAGAAAGGTCTAAACTATATTTTCCACATACATCACAACTCATATGCACAGGACATATAAAAGATAAAAAAGAATAGAAAAATTCCAAAAGTGATATAGAATTCGTTAGATTAGTACAGAGATATGAGCCTATGGAATGCTAGCTCTTCTAGGGTATTTGTATGAATGATTATGTTGTTGTCGAGGGTCTACATATCCTTTGATAATGTAGCCATGAATGCCTGGACCATAGTATGGACTTTGGTTGGTTGAATGAGGTGTTACTCTATTAAGTCTATTGTTACTTTGGTGGCCAACTCAGTGACTTCTTGTCTACGGTTTGTGTTGTACTATACCTTATCGACCAATTCCTCCATTGTGAGGTTCTTTCCAAGCTCCTCTAACTGGGGGAGTTGACATATCTTGATCAATTCTTGCACTACCTTGTACAAGCATGAACATATTGCCATTGAGTTAGTAGTTTCTTTTTTTTCCCTTTATCCAACTTGTTGGCAGCATTCCAATGAATAGAGATATGTTTTTCTTTCCCTTCTTGAGGGATGATAGAGTTCAACCAGTGCATCCAGGGTTTTTTCAATCCATGTGTCAATATTATTCATGTCTTCTCAGATAGTGTTGAATTGTGTGAGTTTAGTTTGCACTCTGTTGTGTTGATCTATGATGGTGGAAGACATATCCTATAACATGTGTAGGTGGGGCATACATGTCAATTATAGCTTCCTCTAGCTCCATTCTAACCTTTTATGTACTTTCCTTGAAGCTTTGAAGGATTCCCTCATCGATCTTTACCTGGCAAAGCTTCTCCTCCAACTCCCCAATCCTTGCTTCTTTATCCAAATTTTGTTGGTGTAGTTTGTAGACATTATCTTCTGTGAAATTCATGAAAGTAGATTCAATGAAAGCTATGGTGACTAGGTCTTCGCTAACATTTCCTGTTATGGGGGTTTGTGTGAGAACTGAGATTGGATTTCCCCCAGTTACTAGCACTTTTTTCACCTATTCTTGCACAATTTTTCTCGATACTTTGTTGCAGGTGAATTTATTTAGGTTGGGTACCTCACTGGGTCTGAATGGAGTACAAAGTCCCAAACCTAAGTTGTTGAATGGTGTATGTCTGCTAGCACCTATTGTTGATATCTTTGGGATATTAGTGTCCATCGCTTAAGCATCGTCATTTCCTTTTTCAATGTATTTCTTTTGTCGTTCTTCTTCAGTTGCTTTGTCAGTTGTTTCATTAGCTACTTTTTCAATTGCATCTATTGTTGCCTTATTGGTTTTTTATTTTTGTTTGGATTCCTTTTGTGTAGCTACCTTTGCTTTTTCTTCTACAATGGTTGTTGTTGCATCAACTTTGGCTTTGGATTTAGCTTCCTCTGCAAATTTTCTCTTCTTTTCAGCCACGTCTTGTTTTTTCTTATGTACCTTTTCCTTTTTCCTCCTCCTCTTATTTTCTATGTTTTTTTCTTCCTTAGCAGCTCCTAACTGCATAGATGTGGTTCCAGCGGATCCTTTTTCCACTGCCTCTTCTTCTTCCTTCTTTCTGGACTCTTCTCTTGCTCTTTCTTCATCTGCAATCCTCCCTACGGGATTTCCTCATCTCTTGAAGATGAATTCATCATAAGTCCTCATGTTACAATGTATCTCCTCTTCCTCACAAACCTATGAGGTGTACTCTCGAGGCACGCCTAGCTTGTTGAAATGCCCTTTGATTACCTTCTTCGGGTTGTGCCTCCTAAACCTATCTTCTTCGAAGTGGTACGATAACAATATATCCACTTTTTCCTGGGCATGTTTTGTGTTAGAAAAGAAGTAGGCATTGATGTATAAAAGGAGCGGTGGCCATATAGCTTTGTTATTTATGTAAATCATTCCCCCAACTACATCTATCACCATTTAATAAGCTACTTCCTGAAGTACTATCTTGTCTGGTATAAATTGAGGAAGAAGATGAGGGGATTTCATGGCACCATACACCCTTATATAAGTGTTGTATTCCATCAAATACCAATCTTTGATCATCTTGATGATAGTTATTCCTTTGTCGGTCATACAATGGGTTGGCATGAAAAAGATGAACTCGTATGATAGGACCAGGAAGTGCTCGTAGATTCTCAGGTATTATGTTGTATACTTGTGCTCCCAACGCAATTTGAAATATATGTGAATGGATGCATCTGATGGCTACCATTCCCAACCCATATTTGGGTATTTGTGGGCCATGCACATGATGTATATGAGGTATGTCGACATGTGGAAGCTCAGGAAGGTCTTGAGCTGGGCTCCTACGACTGATGTGATGGCTTCCATGAGGTTTTTTTATAGGATTTCATCCCAGTTGAACGATATTCCTTTGTGTTGTGCTAAATTTCCCCCTGCAGATAGGTGAAACCCCCCTCGGATTCGGTTTCCTTTGATCCAAGACAGAAGGAAACAAATGAACACTAACTTCCCCTTAAGATTAGGAAATTAGATGTGAGGTAGATTCTCACACTAAATTAATTTCCTTTTTCAATAAAAATGAATAATACATGTGCACATCCAAGTCCCCCTTCTCCTAATCTCTCACATAAGGAATTTAAATAATTTTCCATTTGATAACTAAATCAACAATCAAAGGAGAAGATCACTCACTAGATCCACTAAATTGGGATCTCCCGGATTTTTAGGGAGAAAATATCTCTCAAGGATTTTAGGGAGGAAATATCTCTCAAGATCCACCAAATTAGGATATTGGTTTGAAAAAATATCTCAACCATCCATGAGACTCTTAACTTCTCCTTGATATTAGGAAACTGGATGTGAGGTGGATTCCCACACTAAATTAATTTCCTTTCTTCAATAAAAATGAATAAAACATGTGCACATATTATTTTGACCTTCATATGATAAATTTCTCCCCCAACGTGTCTACGGATTATAAGAAACACTCCCTCACTTAAGTGTGACAAATATGTGTGTAACACTTTGTCTGCGTAGTAGTAGATCAAAGACATATATGATAGGGGGAATTTGGAGGCATCTTTTTCCCCGTATAGACCACATAACATGGCCACCATGTATTGATAAAGTATTGATAAAGTTTTATGATAAAGTTTGTACCATATGCGGCACAGGTCCTTGGTTGTGTGCTTGAACTCACCAAGTAGTTCATTTTCCAAATTCTTGGTCCCCTTCTCCATATGATATCATTTGGGTAAGTCCTTGGGTTGGAATGATTCTATAGGTTCTCCTCTAGCATTGCAAATGTACCTATTCCCCAAGTCCACGTGCTTTCGTATCCAGGCAATGGCATCAGCACATGGGAATACAACAATGTGGGATGCTACCCTATGAATTCCATATTTCTTGATGTTCTTAAATATTCTAAGCTCATCCTGGTCTTTTGCATCAGTGGTGAAGTTTGTCTTTTTGAACATTTGATAGGCGTCGCCCCATTTGAGTGTATCCTCCCATTTTTCTAGGAATCCAGAGGTATCATTGTAAAATCCCTTGACAATGTTTGGCTCATATTTGATTCGATGACCACTCTTAGAGGCCTCAGTGGCTGGTGCTTTTCCAATTGTCTTCTTCCTTAGAGACATGTCTGAATCTTTGAAGCAAATATGGGATCAGTGTAAAGACAAAGCCACAAATCATACATAAATATCTAACAATAATTTTTCTAAGGATCTCATATGAAATACCCGAGGATTCACTTGATCTAATTCTAGGTGGAAGGTCATCATCTAAAGATGAAAGTATAATAACAAGAATTATTTAAGTTTTGGTGAAAGCTATAGAAGAAACCACCTTAAAAAAGGTTCAAAATTTTGAGACCGGAGAAGTTCTTACAAACTGCTACGATGTCTATCAGAGGAGTTAGTATGGTGTGTGCCAATGGGTCTATTTGTATACCATAGGAGTTAATATGAAGGGCTCCAGCGTAAATCGGGAGAGTTTCTCTGAAGGGTTCCAACAACAACGAGGAAGTTTGTAGAAAGGTCTCCGATGAACCAAGGAAAATTTCATGAAGTGTTGAGTTTGCAAGAGGGGAAACCGGCGGTATTACTATTAACTCGTCCAGTGAAACTGAAGAAGTTCATGTCAATTCCTTCAGTTAAAACCGGAAGACTTCATTCTAAGTGCATTGGTTTCTACCGGTGAGGTTGGCACCAACTCCTCCGGTGGAAATCATGGGATTTAACGTTAAAAGTCCCAAGTGAACCAGAGACATTGATGTGAAGGTTGTTGGTTTACAAAGTAACTCCTCTAAATTCAACTAAGTCTTGAATGATGGTTGATCATGGTTTCCTATGCTTTGAAAGATAGGTTCTTATACTATTCATTAGTCAGGGTCTTGATTGATGGTTTCTTCGTTGGCTTCTAGGGTTATGCATATCGGTGATGGAGGAATAGATCTGGGTTGGTGCTTGTGCCTTCCCAAAACAATTTTAGGGATTTCGGGGTCGTGGTCGTAATAGTTCCATGGCCAAGAATTTGCATAAGGTGGTGTTTAAATCAGAGAGGGGTGACAACCTTGTGGTCTGGTAATGGATCGAGGGTACTTCATGTGTTTATGGTGCCTCGGGGGAGAGGGAAAGGTTATGGTGCAAGTAGAAGTGGAGGGTCATCACTGCAAATAACTTGGGAACCTTGGGTCCAAAATGGAAAAATTTAAACCAAAAAGAAATAAAAAAAAAACCTAACCCTAGAATGATTCACCAGTGAAAGGCACAGATGGATTAGGGCTTACCTAGTGGTTCACTTACATGTGGAGGGTAATAGGTGGTTGAGGGTGAAGATGTTTGGTTTTGTTACTTTGTTTATCAGCGCTCTCTCCTTCTCTCGAGAACTTGGTAACAATGGTCAAAAAGAAAGAAGGTGAGAGCATTTTTATAACTTTGGGCGATGAGTGCAATAAATGCCAATGGACAAAACATGCTTGAACCGATAGTGTTTATGTGAAGTCCTCTAGTTCACACCGGAGGACTTTTTTGTAAGATTTCCAATCTAAACCGAGGAGGTTGATGTGAAGTTTTTGGGTGGTCGTGGGGAAGAAGAAAAGAACTCCTTTAGTTTGACCGGAGGAGTTTTTGAGAACTCCTTTGGTCGAACCGGAGGATTTTGTATTAATTTCTCTAATGGCAAGTTTAATGTTTCGATAGAGTTCGTGGGAAATGCCCTGGTTTCTACCAAAACAAATGGAGAGAACTCCTCTGGTATACACCAGAGGAGTTTTTGGTAACTCCTTTGGTGCACACCAGAGGAGTTTGTAAAAACTTCAATGAATCGTCAAAAACTTATTTTTTAAAGCAGCTAAAATTGCTCAAAAAATTTATAAGTGAAAAGCCAAAATTGCAATCTGGACTAAACCCAAAAAGAGATAACTTACTTACAGTAAGAAATGGCTCATTAAAAACTCCAGTCAATAAGCTTTTAAAGGAAAAGACAAGGGGGATCAATTTTCTTGGAGAGAGCTTTGCAAGCAATTTAAAAAAAATGGAAAGTTGTTGGTGCTTAGCACAATAGATATGAATATATATTTAAAATGTCATAGGATCAAAGATAGAGCTACTAAATGGGAAAATACTATCAATTTGCATATGAAAAAAGTGTAGAAGAGTCATAACCTTTGCATACATAAAGTGTCAATAAATGAGCTTGGCCAAATACATGAAAGATTGAAGAAAGTTTCAAATCCATGTATAAAGAAAAAATCCATGTATAAAGAAAAAAGACAACTAGATAACAAAGTCACTGCTATAAAATGATAATGTAAAACAATTTCCTTGAAATAAGAAAACAAATCTCAAACTCTAATAAAATACTAAAACAAAGAATTAATCTCTTAGATTTAATGAATTTAAAAATATATAAAGACAAAAACTCTCTCATTATGAAATTATACTATTCACGATAATCTAATACAATATATGTCACATTCCTATAATAAATTATGTAAAACAACTTTAGGAACAAAATTGATGTGAAACCAAATATCTTGAAATTGAAAATGAAATCACCATCCTTCTAAAAATAAATAAAGTATGATAATTAAAAAAGGAAGTTTGTAAAAATATTGATACAATGAACAATGC
>SNQJ01S0053218.1:57674-74477 GCA_010110895.2 Picea sitchensis
ACAATTGCAATGGAGCATTATAGATGCATGGTTGACATTCTTTTTTGTGTTAGACATTCATGTAAAGCTCAAAACTTCATCAACAATATTCCTAATGGCACGTGGGCATGGTGCACGTGATGTACATAATGATCTAAAGATAGGATAATATGTTTTAAGATTTTGAGTTGAAACCTAATAAATTCACGACATTAAATGCTTATTTCATATATATATATATATATATATATATATATATATATATATATATATATTTTGGTGTATTGGTGGTGGAACTCAATATCTCTATGGTAAGTTCTAACTAGGTGAAGAAATTGATCAGTTCTAGTATGAATTTTGTATTATTCTTCTTAAGAGAGAATGAAGTAGGAGATGGATTAGTAAAAGTAATTGCATCTTTGGAGGGATGGGTAAAATCATGAAGATGGGTGTCTATTTTTCTTGTTTTATGAGAGAAAAAACTATATTTTTATAAGTTCTTCAACTTATGGTATACAAAAGTATTATTTATTTATTTATAATTTCACTTTACAGTAAAAACAAAACCAGTGAAGAATTTTGTTAGCTTTCTACTGACTATTTTTCAAATTATTTTTATTGAGATTTGATATGTCAATTTGACAATTGTTTCACAATATGTTCCTTAAAAATGAAAGGAATGATAATGAGTTATGTTTTCCCCCAACAATGTATCTATTATTAAACTTATATTTTTGACAAATGAAATATACTAAAAGAATCTACAGAGACTCTATTTTCTTATGACTATAATTTTGAATCTAATAGATGAATATTACAATTTCTAGAATTTTTTTAAAGTTGACCAAGCTGAAAAAGTTGCATATTTTAAACACATGTTTTCCCCCACCTTGTATCTATCTTAAATTTTTCTTAAAAGTAAAATGTAAAAATAATCTTTTGAAGAGAACAATTGAAGGATTTTGAATATAATTTTTTCTAAATTTTCCACTGTGTATTTTTAGAGATATGGATATTTCATTTCACTGAATCATAAGGTCATCTGAAAATATTATGCAGTGATTTTTTTTTATAAAATTAAATAAAATTAGATAAAAATAATGAAAATGAAAACAAATTATATCCATAGAAAGTAGATTCAATTTTACAAATGTTGGTATCAATTTCCAAACTAAATTATGAGTATTTGCATGAGTGCACAACCTCCAAAGTTCAAGTAAGTTGGAGGGAATTCTCATATTTCTGCAAACAATCCCATTCATAAATTTCCGGCTGAAATAATCTTTCGACCGAAAAATACTTTTTTCAGCAGAAAGATATTTTTCTAATGGAAACCGTAAAAAATAAACGGATTCCTCGTTTTTGGTCGAACATTATTGTTTCGACCGAAAGGTGGGTGAGAGAATTCCGTCGGTCCGAAAAAAATGAAGGGACATGTCGCTTCGTTTCAATTGGCACCAAATCTTATAAATATGCTTTCGTCCGAATCAATTTAACACAATTCACTCGCTCGTTTCATGGTTTTGCACATGTGGAGTCCCTAAGAAAAAGTTTGAATCATCTTTTTCGTTGTTTTGAACAAGGTTGTTGATGTTTTGATGCAAAAAAAAAAATTATATATTGAAAAATTTGTTGAACATTTTTTCAAGGTGAAGGCTTTGTTGAATATTAAATTCTTAATATTATTTTTTAATGATTTTTGTGACAAAGAATTTTTTCTGATACTATTATGAAATGTTGATTTTTAATTTTTTTTTATAGATAACTATACTCACGAGAAACAAAAGTTTGCGCAAGAGAAAATTTGATCACACTCGAGACGAAACTCACCATAACAAACAAAGCAAAGAGCATTGTTGGAGAAAGAAACAAGAATGTGAAAATATTGAAGAAAGAAACGATGATGATGTAAATAGAGATTTTCAACAAGAATAAGTCCAACCAGGTATGCATGTACATATTGTCTATATTAAAAGTATAAAATTCATTTATTTAAATTAGTGTTTAAAATATAATTATTTGTAATTCGGATTTGATGTTTTTCAAAAAACGTAAACATATTTGCCTCATAATGTCGATGAAGTCGTTGAAACCGAAATTGAAGCAGAAGTTGAATCACCTATAGGTATGTACATAAATATAGATAATATAAGATGAACAATTGTATATAGATTCTAGTGAATTTATGTTTGGTTTTATTTTTTAATATAAACTTTAAATTGAAATATGCAGAAGAATTTATCAACATTGATGATGAAATATTATAAAATGTTGATATTGAAAAATTTGGGAAAAAATAATTTAATCATTATATAAGATATCATGTTACGAATATGTATAATACTTTTTTCAAAGATGAATCTGTAACAATATCAACTTTTACTCTATCTAATAAAGTCAAGAAAGTTAAAAGAAGATACATCATTATTGGGTATTCAAAAGTCGACAAAAGATAGAAAGGTGAAACATAATGTCTTTGAGAATATAACTAGTGTATTAAAAACTTTTGGAAAATCTCGAAAAAAAGATGTCAGTGTTGCACGTAGAGTGATACAAACAACTGTTGTTTCATCTAGCAATATAAAACATCCTTTGACACAATACATGGGGAAAGCGATGGGAACCTCAAGAAAAACATTGTCCAAACATAGAAAATTGCTTGTTGGACAATTATTTCTAGACAACCATACAAAGATAGACTTGCAAAAAATGTTAAAGAATCTGCCCGTAATTGTTGGTTGACATAATCTCGTGTTTCACCACATACAAGGAATGTGTTGTGACAAAGAATATAACGAAAAAAATATGAAGAACATCCAAAATATATATTGCCAATGACACAAATAGAATTGTTCAATAAGTTCAAAGAAGAGCACAAAGAAGTTAAACTTTCCATCAATACATTTGTGCAACAAAGACCATGGTTTGTTAGACCCATCATTGTTTGTGACACTTTTTGTTTTCGTTATCAAGTGGAATTTGAGTTATATTACGACACTTTTATTGATTTTGGTAAAACTTTATGGCCAAGTTCACCTCCTCCTTCCACATTCCGTGCTTATCATTCAAAAATTATCATTCCGTAACATTGTAACATAATTCAGAATTCATAATCTGTAGAGCTGCATAAGAGAATAGAGGAGAACAAAGAATTTTATACATTTTTAGCTGTTGATATTTACCATGTACAAGAGCACTGGAATTAATAGAAAAAAGATTTGATTCCAAATCAATGTGTTTGTTATGGTTGTTGGAACCACCTGTTGAATGGTATGTTGCAGGCTTGTTTTGTATTCTCTGTATGCATTTCTTTCAATGCTATGTATGTTTGTAGGTTCTGGAATTCTATGTTGAATGTTTGAATTCTGGGTAAGGGAAGAATGAGTTTCAATTGTTTCTCTTCTTGAGAAATCCTGCAAAGAGTGCAGTGGAGGGTCTGCAAGGAGTGCGTTGACCAGACTCTGAGTTTCATCGCAGAACTCTCAGAAGAGATTCAGATTGCATTTTTTTTTCAGACACAAGAGCCGTGCAAGGTGTGCGTAGGTCGAGTGAAGTCTTGGATTTTACAAATCTAGGAGGAAGATTGAGAGACCATTGTTGCAAAGAGTGCACATGGTCGAAGACTCTAATAACCAGAGGTTATTTGAAAGTTTGTCGCAAGGAGTGCGTGTAGGGATCCTTTTGGAAGCTTGAGTTTACAAGCGAAGCACAAGAGGGATTTAACCTTTGAAAGTGGTCAAAGGGAGACGAAGGTCGAAATCGTCTCATAGAAGTCAAGTTCAGGAAGGAGAACACCGATTTGTTTGGGTGTAAGTCATTGGGAAGTGAATCGGGCGGTCAAAATTCTCCGTGGAGAACTCGCGAAATCGTGAGGAACGTAGGATCCAGAGGAGCTGTAAGGTGGTTAGAAGTCGAATGAACCACCACCCTGATTTCAAGAATCAGCGTGGATTGTTGATCATGGTCGGTTTGAGCTGCTAGATCATTTCGTGAATTCGGGGATTGGAGCGACAAGTAATTTTGGAGTCGAGAGTCGTGAACTCCGGGTTTGCGAAACCCCAAAAAGATTCGGACTGTCGGATCAGGGGAGGCTCACAGCCGTCGATCTCGTCCAAGGTGCAATTTCGAAATCGGGGAATCATAGAGGAAGAGGAATGGCTATTGGCTGTTCACTCGAGTCCTAAAAGCCGAAAATTAGTGGGTGACAAGTGGCGTGTGCTCGTCGCTTTGGAGGAGTCAATATTCGTTGACATTTCGCGTTTCGGCTATTGCAAGAAACATGGCATTGCATCGAGAACATCCAACTCGTGAAACCCGAAATCCTACATAGGCTTAAACAAAGGGTTTAATTAACTCTTGGCGGGGTTTTGGAAAAGATCCCGAGCGGATCTCGACTTGAGGGCAGGAGGTCTGCACCAATCCATCAAGGGATGTTCGCAGGTGTGTATATATACATGTTACACATGTACAAAATATATTTTTATTCATGTGTTCAAATTTATATCATCTTCAATCATTTTCTTGATAGATTTCAAGTTAACAAGTTCTTGTCTTATGCAGGTTTTTTTGGTATGTTAGAATCCAAGATGTAAATAGATCAATCCCAAATGAATCTTTTTTTTTTTTTTTCCAGTTTGCATAGAGGACACAAAATACATAGAGATTTGCTAAAAAGAAAATGCAGAATATGTTAAATCTTGGAGACATACCGAACTTAATATAGAAGGGAAAATACCACTTGCAAGCTCAGAGGAGATGGAATCAAATGAAACTATAGTGTCCGTTGATGGCGATAGAGATTCTAATCTTGTTAGAGAAGGTAATTTTTATGTTTAAATATTTAAACAACTTGTAGATGTACTTGTAAGTTGGATATATAAAATTTATATATATAGTAGATTCAAGTTTAATGGCACATGCATGTGTGCTAATCTAACACAAACTACTTGTTGGAACATATCGAATTATTTGCAGGAGATGTCTTTGTCATGGTTGCACCTATAAACAACACTGAAAACTTGAAATATTATTTGTTGCGATGCACAAAACAAAAGATGAGGTTATTGGAAGATTTTGATGATAATGGTTTTATATATGAAAGAGGATACATCGTATTGAAAGGCTATTTTTTTCAAGAAACCCATCGAACCAATAGTCATGTTCACTTTCAAGACTATTAGTTGGATGTCATAAGTTGTCAATATAGTCATTTGGTATGTGCTGCGTGCATAAAGTTAATAAAAGTTCAATCAAGAAAAAAAACAAAAGTTAGAAATGGAAAATGTCTAAAGCCGATCATGAACGAGTAATTGAAGATGACATACCATTACACTTTTTTTAAACAAGTGACATACATTCCAGAATTTTATATTTTGCATTGAAAGTACACGTATTTATGAATATCTAGGATTCTGGAATCATTTTGTTTAGTTTACTTTCATGGTCCATTCAAACAAGGAACTATATTTTTTATGAAGTATAAAGTTTACCGAGCCTTATTTACAATTTGAGGGAAGAACCTATAGATTGTATAGGGAACCTAAAATGACCTATACTTGTGATTATACTAATCCTACACATTATCCATTGTATAAACAAATACTTTAATGCATCACCAATAGTACATAAAGGATTTGCGAACTCATTATTTCCATCATGATTGAAATGATTTTTCATATGAAGAAAATAACTTTCACTATTGATGGACTATTGATGGCTTAGAAAAATTGTCACTAAATGTAGTACCTTTCATAAAATCACCCCCCTCTCTATTAATATCTCTAGGAATAATATCATTCTACAAATAAAAAATAACACCATCTACTAAGGCTTGGTTTGATGCATTTAGATTTTCATTTTTTTAATTGAATTTGGAGTAAGTATATTGAGAGTTCAAGGTAGTGTATGATTAACATCCACTTAAGAGGAAACTTCATTAGATTCAATTGATTGGTGAGATCCTCTACCTATGAGGATCATGAGCACAACCATGATAGAGGAGACATAATAATTGAACCTTTGTAGTTTGAAAGTGATAGAGGAGATATAGGAGTGTTGGCCCTCGACCAAGTTTTGAGGAAACATTGGTAAGGTTTTGACCACGTTTTGGACTTCGACAAGCTGGTTGAAGATGGAGCACCTAGGCAGAGCTGAGATCGCGGGATCTCACTTGTTTTGTGGAGCCAACAAGGGGTTCATTAGGGTTTTTGTATTAGGGTTTATGGGATGTCGGCCCATGGGTTTACCCATGATTAGGTCTTTTTGTAGGTGAATTTAAAAGTATAAATAAGAAAATATTTTAAGGTAGAAGTAGGTTAGTGAAAGGGATGTAAGTAGCTAAGTGCGAGAGGCAAGTAGTTCTGAGTTTATTTGTGCAACAAAACATGTATGTAAGGCTATGTGTGTTAGAGGATTTGGCTCTGTGCCTTGACCTGATTTTGGGAAGGTGGATCTGGTGCTTAGTGCGCAGATCACCTGTCTGGTGTGAAGCTTGGCTCTGTGGCTTAGTGCACAGGAGCAGACGACTGTAAGAGATTGAAGCCTAATAAAGAAGAAGCAGTCGTTGGTGGACATAGCCCCACACTAGGGTTAACCATGTAAATATTGTGTTGATGGTTTTCTTTGTGCTATGATGTTTATGTTGTGAATCTGCTTAGTGCCTGGATAGTTATGTATGATAGATAGATCTATGAATGCTTAGTGATTTATTTATGTTAAATGTATGAGATCTAACTTATGATGCTAGGTGCGATGTGTATTTATTCATTGTTACTGTCCCGATCTGTACTTAGGGTTTCATCTGCGATGTGAAGAAAGATGATGAATTAATGCATCTTATTTTCTAAGTACTTTGTGAAGTGTTAGAATCACAGATCTATGTCCCAGATTGGTTATAGACACCCGAGTCCTGTAACCCCCTGCCTCTACCTCGGGTGAGACTTCACCTGCTTCATAGGTGTTGTTAAAAGGTACAATAACTAGGGTTTTGTTGGTGCGTTGTTGAAGCATTGAACCCTGGGTCTGCCCCTGTTCCAACAAATGGTTCTGTTGCCAGGACCTGAAACTGTGATTGCTAGGAATTGAAGAAATGAGAAGATTTGTGCGTAAATCTACTGCTGTAGTCCGCAGTATTCTACTTGACTTGTGAAGCTCTGTGCTAAGAAAGAAAACTGATCTGAAGAAAAGAGGTAAGATATTGAAAGAGGTAAAGATTTGTGCTTGGATAGAGTAAGATAAGTGGAATTTTTTGTTTCGAAAGCATGAATCTAGGTATGTTTGATAGATTCTGTCCTAGTATGAAAACTAGGGTACAGTTGGAAGAAAAATTTGATCTGAGTAAATTTGATAGAAATAGAGAAAGTTATGTTATTCCTATGCATAGAAAGAATTTTTGCAGATTGCAGGTCCAACACTGTGATCTTAGTGCGCATTACAGGAGAAGTTGGGAACTTACAAGAGAAAGAGAGGATTGACATTATGTTATAACTGTAGACGACCGGGACATCTTGCTAAGGAATGCCCTGGTATATGTCCTATTTTTCTTTGTTGTAAAATTTTTGGTCATGACGTTGAGGATTGCCCAAGGATGATTTCTAAAGTTGAAAGAATGAACATGAGTCAAGAGAATGAGAGCATGTTAGAAGATCATCAAGAGAAAGAATTAGAGAAATTTCAGACTACATTAGAACAATTGAAAGAAATGATGAATGATAACAAAGATGTTAGTTTATTAGAGATCGCGAAAGAAAAACAACGCATAAGTACAAGAATAGGAGACTTCGAAATAAACTGTGTCTTGGATTAGGAAACACAAGTGAATATCATGACATAAATCACTTGGGAAATTTTGGGAAAGCCTACTATGGTACCTTGATTGGGAAGAATAGGTTTATTAAAAGGAAATATGATAACCCTATGTGGAAGAGTTACTAATGTACCTATTATCGTTCATGGAACATCAACTGAAGAGGAATTTGAAGTCATTAAGATTATTGAGAACAACTCCCCTTTACCCCTCTTGCTAGGATAGACTTGGATTGAGAAAGATCAGATCAGAAGGAAATAAGAGGAAGAAGCTATAGAAAAGAAAAAACAAGAAGTAAGGGATTTCATAGCTAGAAAAATAGATCGACTGATAGAAGAACGAGAAGTTGAGTTGAAGCAACAAAAGACTAGAAAATTAGCTATTGAGGTTGAAAGAACGCAAGAAGGTTTGAAGGACCTATCCATACAAGAAATAAGTATATCCACCTAGGAAATAGTAAGAGAAGGGATATTAACATCAAACCCTTTGAGAGAACATCAACAATGCAAAGTCACTTCGCTAAGAGAAGATAAGAATAAGAATGGAAAGATAAATCCATAAACAATGAGAGAGAATCAAATCATAGGAAAGAAGGAAAGGAAGCTCAGTAAGAAGAAGGCTATGTTGGAAAAGCTACAAGAATTTACAGAGAAAAAATGGAAGATTTCATAGATTGGAACTTTACAGGAGGCAAGTTTGTGGGATTGAACCTCGTTGGAATAGAAGAACCACGCAGAATGGGACTTCGCCCTAGAGAAACTATATGACCGTTGGAGGCACCCCGACTGTTAGAACGACTCTCCAAACGAATAGGAAACACATTTATGGGAGGATAGATCTCCGTTGGACGTTGATACCATGCCATAATAGATGGATTCACATTGATTGAGGCATTCTTGTCCGTTGGAAGAATCTGTTCCGACACTTGCTTACTTAACTCGTCAAAAGTTGTGCTAGGACCACTTTTTGACACCCATAATTATCTGAGATAATAGAGAAGTGATTGTGTGTGTTGAGTTGTGTTATCAGACCTCACCATTTTTTTTTACCCTGCTATCCGTTCACCTACCCCAACTTATTTGTTAACAATGAGAATGTCGGCCGAGCACACTGAGCTAGATAAATCTGTTGAAGAAGTTCTGAAGAAGTTTATGGTTGATAAAGATATGTCTAAGGGAGTACATGCATCGTTGAATAGGGGACTGCAGGCTTCCCCTTCGACTAGATGTTGCTCGAAACATGCCAACCCCACATCTGAGAAGCGAAGTAAGCATCACGACGATCTGGCTAATGCGAAGTAGATTTCATCGGTCTTACCGAACTATATCCCGCCTTTGGTTTACGAAGTTAACCGCGACAACATTCCACGGGACTTCGAGTACACATTGATTACCACATACATTCGGAAGGGAATATGCGTAGTTGGAACCCAACTAGGACAGATCCCCGCATTGAAGAACAATGACTTTAACCTTGGATATAGAAAGAACTATGTGATGCTCACGCCCCATAGATATTTGATGAAGACGACTGGAAAGAAGCCTCGCATAGTCTCCCAGCCTTGGATAAAGGAGATCACACAGTCCATGATATTGAGCATAATGAAGATCCCTCATTTTGGCTGACATCAGGAGGTTAACGCTTGAGTTAAACTCCTCTTGTTGTGCTATAATGGAGGATATATGTGGCTTGACAGGTGCATTATTGTGGATCCGGCGCTGATCCATCGAATTAAAGGACTGAGCATGCAGGGACTCGAACCTCAGTAGTTCTACCCAGGGAAGACCTCAGATATCTCCCTAGCACAACGCATTAAGGAGGCATACAACGAAGTTGATAAGGGAAAGAGAGGCTACACGGTATCCTCCATCCAGGATGGCGCAATGCACCTAGATTTCCAACTCATAGCTGACAAGCTCATCATAAAGAACCGCCCCACACATGTCACTGGGTTCGTGGTGGACCTAGCAGGAAAATGCGTGGAGGGGATGCAAATGAATTGGGTGAGCTACCTCAACAACGAGCTCAATAAATACTGTCGCGAAGCACATGAACAGGGATATCAGTTCCATTTCAGTTGGTTTCTTGTGTTGATCACATTTGTCTCTTGGAAAATGCCAGAGGGAGCAGCTTTTCCGGAGATTGAACCATCAGAACCATTGGCCACGAGGTTCTCCACCTTATGTTATACAAATGATATGTCTAAGCAATGGCAGTCGAACGCAGTGTTCCATGCCTACTATCAACAACTGAAGGTTTCTATTAAGTCGTTCCCGTGCATGACACCATGCAATCTGCACCAGTACAGACCACTAGTCAAGGTCCACGCAGATCCACACTTTATTTATATCACTACGCACATAGATGAGAGTAAGGAAGAATTACAGTCTTGTTATAAGATGACCGACAAAGACATGGAACAAATCATGAAGGAGTGGCCAACAGAGTTCCTGGTACCAGTTGATGATGCATAACTGTTCGACCCTGAGATCATCAGAAGCCCCTTGGTCACCTGGTTCGAGCATGTAGGATAGACAAGTGCGAAGAAGAAAAAGAAAAAGGAGGAATTTCAGAACATAGAGACTGATGAGGAGGAAAACACCTCAGAAGAAAGTAAACCTGGCTTGCCTGCAGGAGGAGGAGGAGATGAAGTAAATCAAGAAGGAGGAGGGGAAGAAGGAGAAAAACAAGGAGAAGGTGAAGTTACACCACCGAAGGATCCCCCTACTGAGACACAAACATCAAAGAAGAGGTAGGTTTCTCCGTAGAAACCTTCAACGAGAAAGAAGACTCACACTAGTAAGACCTAGCTAGAGGCCACACTCATGGAGGATGACATCGGTCTAGTCCGCGGAGCAATGGAGGATGCATCCAAGGACCTCTTATAGAGATATGACATGAAGCAAGAAGAGATGTACTTAAGAGTTGAGAAGGAACTGAAGGAAATTTAGCGAGCCATTCAATTGAGTTGTGCAGTACCTACTGCACCTTCCTCGTCGGAGACTGCAGAGTTGGGGGATGAGCCAACCCAACTTCGAAGATTTGTAGATGCAACAAAGGCTCAGCTTCAGCGAGTCCAAGAAGAAAAGGAATAGGCCACATAAACCCTAAAGAAATAAAAAGAGGAGATCTTAGTGCAATTAAGAGTTGCGCGGTATTGTGTAACCACGTACGAAAATGAAAAGGATGAGTTCCAGACGATGCTCAAGGAGGACAAAGAAAATATACAGAGGGAAAGGACCAAATTCTCGTAGAGAAGACTGCAGTCAAAGAAGTAGTGAGAAGAACACTTCGCTCTATGCTAGGATTGGCACAGGAGGAAAATGAGGCAGTCGAAGTTCAAGTAACGAAGCTCGCCGAGGCCATCCAATAGATTCAAGAAAGAGTAACAGAGATGGAGCTTCAAGAAGTACCAAGAACTCCACAGGAAGTGCACAATCAGAGGAAGGAAGCCTCTAAGAGCACAGTGGAAAGGATCAGATTCCTTGCCTTAGAATGCAAGAATCTAAGCAACATAAGTGATCATACCTATGAACACCTCACGGAGGACCCAGAACTTTGGAATTTGGAAGTGCAGCTATAGGAGGTGCAACAACAACCACTAACAGTTCAAGCGCAGATGAAGTCGCTCATTTCACTCAAGAGAATGAAGTGATCACAAGAACAATGCACGGTCTAGCATCATATTANAGTGCAGGATGAAGCCTGTGCAGTGTTTGAAGAGATCAAGGGACAAGGTTCACAACTGAACCAAGTAGTTGTGACAGTGGAACAATGCCTGGAGGGCCTGTTACAATGGAGATGATCCAAGAGTTCATTGAGCAAGAGCCTCAGGTGAAGCAACAAGTCGAGGCAGCTCGAGCTAATCTCGAGGCCTTCGAAGAAGCACTGCCCAGATATGAGTGACTCGGGACAAGTCACAGGTGATTGTTGGGGGCTTGTTGGCCCTCGACCAAGTTTTGAGGAAACATTGGTTAGGTTTTGACCACGTTTTGGACTTCAACATGCCGGTTGAAGATGGAGTGCCCACGTGGATCTGAGATCGCGGGATATCACTTGTTTTGTGGACCCAACAAGGGGTTCATTAGGGTTTATGGGATGTCGACCCATGGGTTTACCCATGATTAGGCCTTTTTGTAAGCGAATGTAAAAGCATAAATAAGAAGATATTGTAAGGTAGAAGTATCTTAGTGAAAGGGATGTAAGTATATAAGTGCGAGAGGCAAGTAGTTCTGAGTTGCTTTGTGCAACAAAACATATATGTAAGGCTCCATGCTTGTTAGAGGAGTTGGATCTGTGACTTGAACTGATTTTGGGAAGGTGGATTTGGTGCTTAGTGTGCAGATCACATGTCCGGTGTGAATCTTGGCTCTGTGGCTTAGTGCATAGGAGCAGATGTCTGTAAGAGATTGAAGCCTAATAAATAAGAAGCAGTTGTTGGTGGACGTAGCCCCACACTGGGGTGAACCACATAAATCTTGTGTTGATGGTTTTCTTTGTGCTATGATGTTTATGCTATGAATCTGCTTAGTGCCTGGATAGTTATGTATGATAGATAGATCTATGAATTCTTAGTGCTTTATATATGTTAAATGTATGAGATATAACTTATGATGCTAAGTGCGATGTGTATTTAGTCATTGTTACTGCGCTGATCTGTACTTACGGTTTAATCTGTGATGTGAAGAAAGATGATGAATTAATGCATGCTATTTTCTAAGTACTTTGTGAAGTGTTAGAATCACAGATCTATGTCCCAGCTTGGTCACAGACACCTCAGTCCTGTAACCCCCCTTGCCTCTACCTCGGGTGAGACTTCGCCTGTTTTGCAGGTGTTGCCGAAAGGGTCGATAGTTAGGTTTTTTTGGGTGCACTGTTGAAGCGTTGAAACTTGGGTTTGCCCCTGTGCCAACAAGGAGACATATAAGAGGATTGGGAGCCCACTGTGAAATATCTATGGCACATAAAGGTCTCAATTTCATTTTATTTTTTTGAATTTTGATTCCAAAAGTGTCAATTTTATTGCTTCATTCCATACCTCTTTTTCATATGGACATTGTACAAATAAATGGTTTACTAATTATCCATCCTTTTTACACATTATACACCATGTTGGCCCATAATTTTTTTTTTTTTTACCATTATCCTAATTAAAAGTGACATCCTAAAAAGTGTCAATTTTAATTATGAAATTGTGAATTTTGATTCTAAAATTGTTGATATATTAAATTGCTACAATGTGCATTTAGATTTCAATATCTTGAAGCAAATCAAACAAAATTGAAATTATGAGCTACTTGAAAAAAGTGTATGATGAACCTAACACTACTTATATTCTACACATTAAACATAGTTTTCAATAAGTTTGATTGAAAAAACTTAAGTTAAAAAAGAATGTGATTTTGTGACCTGAAAAAAAAGTTGGGAGTTTACTCAATGTAGACCTTGTATTGTGGATGGTGCATTTCTATCCCTACAAATTTTTGGATAGAAAACTATTCTGTGATATTGAAAAACACTCATAGGTGTCATATTAATGGCACTAGTGAATACTTCCAATGTGCAGAGTATTGATAATCCATCAACCCTTTTCGATCCTTGTCGATGTTAGAATATAATGGATGTGCTCGTTTTACCATTGGCAATATCACTATTGTCACCCAACCATAGGCCGAAGCCACCCTCCGAGCACCTTAACCTTGACAGAGAATCACTTCGAAAGAAAACCCTAGGCTAGATAGAGAAACAAAGGGTAGTGCACCTTTCCCCAATAATAACACACCAACAAGAGCTGATTAGATATTCCAAACCCTAACTAAGAGATAGTCCAAGCCAAACATGATCTGCTAACTACAGCAACTACAATGGCAGCTCTCCTCAAACCTGCGCACAAAACTGGGCACTGCAGTGTGCACAAGTGATGCTCTGCAATTCTGAGACTGCCTGGGTCGACTTCTCATTCTGGGTATTTGTCTATTCAGTATATATTATTTCTTCTGGCCAACTTCTTCTCTTGGAGGCTAATAACCTAATAAAATTTATCCTCTTGAGCTGACATGTCTTCTAGGGTTATTAGCCAACTCATTAGGGTTTCTTCTTGCTTCCCGAAATATTCTATTCTCGTCAGGTCTACACGTGGAGGTAGATACCTCCTGCAGCTACCATATTATCAACACTCCCTCCTAGCTAGGGAGGTATTACAGTTAATGGTATTGAGCACAAACATATCATTTACCCGGTAGCATCAACATAGTTGTATAGACTATCTCATGACTAAATCATGAGCACCATCATCACCATCAGTGTCATCAACTGCATCGTCTCTCGAAACCATACTCCATTTGAGTAATCAGACATGATGTTGGATACGTCACTCACACCATAGAGTGATATAAGAGCCATTATTCTAATCTATACATATGTCTTAGAAGAGTATATGTTCTGAACCATTTTCCTGTATGGGAAATCTCTGTCCTTTGATCATCCATCTAGCTGATAATCATTTCCAAAACTGCTGATAGTCTTCAAGGAAATCAAAACAAAAATAGAACACAACTGTGTCTATTCATAGTAGTACATAACTACAATCCAGAGGTACACTACCACACCAAGTAGCACACAAGTATTTGATAAGTAACATATAGTCACAAACAGTGGAGCACATACACCACAATAGTATACATCTACTGTCATACAGTCTTCATAACAATCATATGATATCAACCTACACAGAAACAATGTTATGATATAAACTGAATCATCTGGGCCATTCTTCCACTCACATCTATGAGATCCCAGAAGAGCATCTACCCTCAAAAGGTAAGACATCAATTATGAGCTATCTGGACTATTCTTCTCAAGCAAGGAAGAATAATTGTCCTGATTTTTGAGCCTGGAACATTCCCCACCATGGGCCATTCATCTAACACTAAACAAAGTGTAACCTGGAGAGAATGAATCTTCCCTAAGGAATGCCTATCCCTGATTGCTGAGCCTAGAACATTCCCCACCTTGGGCCATTCCTCCAGCACTAAACAAAGTGCAACCTAGAGAGAATGAATACACCCTAAGGAATGACTGTCCGGACCATTTCCTCTGTTAACCACAAGAGGAAAAGACTATCCTGTACCAACCTCCAAAACAAACCATTCCTCATGTTAACCATAATGAGAAATCGTTGTCCGATGAGGTGGTCCAGTCTTCTTGAGTAATCCTCAAGAAGAGAGACTTCCCTAGACCACTCCCCATGTTAACCACAATGGGAAGTCGCTGTCTATGGTACATCAACAATCTGGACCATTTTCCGAATTGGAAAATGTCTGTCTGTTAGAAATCTCAATCCACTTTCCTAACTGGAAAGAATCTACTCATCCTGGACCATTTTTCGAACTGAAAAATGACTGTCCATCAATCAATAGTACATCAATGATCCCTCCCAACCTGGGAGTCATCTCTTCCTTTTTCAATAAGAAAGTCATCTCCACGAGCTCCAACTTGAGTACGCAAACTCTTTCATCTTGGACAGAAGATTTACCAAAATGTCTTCTTATCTACTCATCTGTGGAGATATGTATTGGAGAGCCACTTTCTCCTTTTTGGACTTCATCATGGATAATGTAATGCTTGATTTCAAATGTACTTTAGTCTGGAACACTGGTTTTCTCTGAAGGCTTCATGTAGATCTTGATTAATAAAGTATATCATTGTTGGATACCTCTTGCTAGCTCACAACATCATGGCAAGAGTCAAACTGGAACATATCCATGGGACACTTCTTCTATCATCATGAGATATTTGTCATGGATTGGCAATCCATCATCCTGATCTTCTGAGTAATCATTTTGATACAATATCTCTTTTATAGAAAATCTTCAACACGCTTTTGTTGTGCACTTGGAGGTTTTCCACCAAGTTATCTTCTTTTATCTACATACAAGGGCCTCTTTCTGGTATGCCTCAAAGTCTTGAGGTTTCTCTTTGTACACTCTTTGTTCAATTGCTCTGGAGAACAATCTTTGCATTCATCTGATGTAGAACTCCAACTCATGGAGATTGACTCATGTAAAGATATGTCTAGTTTACTGGAATGAGCAATAATCATAGTATTCTCCCTCCATATGGGAGAACCTCTAGTTCTGGATCTTGTAATGCTTTCATTCATAAGTCTTCCATACACTGTTCTTCATCACAATTTTCAGTTCCTCTGCTTGATTGCTTTTAGTGAGTTCATATAAGGCTGGTAATCTTGTGATATAATGACTGGTTGTTTTGGCTTCTCTTCTTCCTTGGAATCTTCATGTTTTTCTTTAGCTCTTGGGTCCATGGAGTCTCTTATAGATTCCATGCCCTAGATATTCCACTTCTTTCCTGATGTGGATGGACAACCAGGGATACTTTAAGGCTTCTCTTCGAAGAAGACTTCTTCTGAGGTTGAACTGAACACATACTGTCTTTCATGGCTGCTACCATGGATATATACTTCATCATCTTCAATGGATCATAGGATTAGCTCCCTCCTAATCCTTTCTTCATGTATGAGTGTGTATAATTGAATCCCTCCGTCTAATAGAGTTCATGCTTCCGTCTACATCCTTATTGTCTTCTACAATATATAATCGGCTCTCGTCGTCTAACAGAGTCCACACTTTCGTCTTATTGTCTTTTGCAAAACATCATAAGTTTTTCTCCAATTTCCTCTTGATTGTTGACTTCTTTCTTTCTTTTCTTCTTCTAAGTCTCTTCATATTTGATTCTGATTTCGTCTTATCTTGTAATAGCTTCCACATGATTTGTTTGATGTATTTCATCCTTTCATGTGTATTATCTAAATTGTATAATGATAACAATCCTTATCTTGTTGTTCTTCCATAGGTATAGTTCTCCTTGGAACACATTATCTTTCCAAGAGATAGATATACAAGATATGTACAAGAACTAAGAAGAGTATTGTTACCTTTAGAAGAAGAAGTCTCTTTCATCCTGCTTAGTCTTCTTGGTAGGTTCCTTTTCTTCAGCAACTG
>SNQJ01S0053218.1:75050-92235 GCA_010110895.2 Picea sitchensis
GAATTGATGTCACCATCTTTGAACTTCTCCATGACTACAACATTCTGTGGTTCCTTCTCTTTTCCTTCTTCAAACACTGGTTTCACGATATCCAACACTTTATTCTTGGCAAGGATGAGATCAATCCTTGTCTTCCATGCTCTGAAGTTAGAAGCTCCATCTAACTTGTTCTCTGACTTGATATAGTAAGTCATGGATGCTTTGACTCGGTCAACCCTAGATTTTGACCAAAAACTCAAAATTGACGTCTTGTCTTGCTGAGCGTACCAGGAGATGTGCTAGGCTAGAGCACACTGATATATTCAGATATTGGGTCAATCCCTTCACTTAAGGTTCCTCAATGAGAGGATTAGGATTTCTACAACTGCACCTGTTAGTAACCCTAGCGATAGTGCTATGGTGACTGTTCCTGCTAGAAACCCTAGCGACAATTCTTCAACGAGATTAATATCCTTATGGCTATGTTTCCTTCCAGCGGTCAGATTGAATGAAGGAGGTGTGGGCCCATAACTTGTTAGAATATAATTGATGTGCTCATTTTACCATTGACAATATCACTATTGTCACCCAACCATAGGCTGAAGCCACCCTCCAAGCACCTAATTAACCTTGATAGAGAATCACTCCAGAAGAAAACCCTAGGCTAGATATCCAAACAAAGGGTAGCGCACATTTCCCCAAGAATAGCACACCAACCAGAGTTGATCAGATAGTCCAAACCCTAACCAAGAGATAGTCCAAGACAAACGTGATCTACTAACTGCAGCAGCTGCAATGGAAGCTCTCCTTAAACCTGCGCACAAAACTGGGCACTGCAGTGCGCACAAGTGCTGCTCTACAATTCTGAGACTGCCTGGGCCAACTTCTCATTTTGGGTATCTGTCTATTCAGTATATATTTTTTCTTCTGGCCGACTTCTTCTCTTGGAGGCTAATAACCTAATACAAGTTATCCTCTTGAGCCGACATGTCTTCTAGGGTTATTAGCCAACTAATTAGGGTTTCTTCTTGCTTCCCATAATATTATATTCTCATTAGGTCTACACGTGGAGGTAAATACCTCCCGCAGCTACCATATTACCAACAGTCGACACATAAGCAATTAATGTCAATATAAATTTTAATGAAAATAACTTACTTGTATTAAAGTATATTTTAATTTTACATTAACAAAGGTTAGATGTTGTTATTATTATTATTATTATTATGAAAACTATTATTTATTTCACATTTTCTTGAATGAATATATTGAAGGTTCGATAGAAACCAAAGATGAACATAACCAATTTAGTGTTGGACTTTCATTTCATTGTGAATTTTCAATTTTAGAAATGAGGAATAAGGGTTAAGTTCAAGAGGAATAATGGCCAAGTGGATCTAATCTATACTATACATCTTGTTACCTCTTCTATACTCTACTCTACTCTACTAAACTAAAATATTACTGGGCATATGTATCTATGTTAGAAATGAAGGATAACACTAGATGAGCTTGTTTACAACTTCTACATATTATATAGAAACAATGGTTCCAACTATCATGCTTGGTTCATATACCATTACTTACTTCCCAAACTAGTACTAAGTGATTACGATCACGCTGATGATACTAGACTAATTAGTGTAATAGGTGAAGTATGACCATTATAATCACTAGAGCTTAAGTAATGTGATACAAGTAGCAACATGATTATAGATAGATTGATTGGTTCTAGTAATACAAATGCCTTGCTTAGTTTAGAGTAACACATAGTCTGTAATACACATATGACTCTACTCACTAGTTTCATTCATTATGTCAAATAAAAGATCTTATGATTCCATAACAACAAGCTCATAGTGCGTACAATATAAGCGGTTTGATCTAACTATGCTCATGATTACTATGAACAAGAATACTTGGCTTATGTTGGTTGTGGAGCCTGATTATATTCCTGATTCAGAGATAATTGTTTTTCGCTGTGTTTATACCCCATGAAGACTGTTGGCGTGAATTTGGTCAGATCAGGGTTCTTCTCAGGTTACCAACAAAAGGCATCATGTAGTCTAGAACGCTGGCATTTTCATCCCCTCTAAAGAGAACAAGTCTCACCTGAAGTGCTGCTGAGACAGATAGATAGGGAAGGGTAGGGAGAAGACTAAGGACGATCCATAGAGCATTCATAACTCGCCCTTGTTCTTGTGCAATCAACACTATTAGATTAGAACCATCTAAATGCAAGAACCAAACCTACTTACGGTATGAACAATGATTAGCCATAGAACCATTAGACATAAATAATAAATCATAAAGTAATAATGCAATGCATAAGTAACATACAAAGACACATCATATTTGAAATTTTGGTTCTTCATATTAGCTTCCAGATATTTCCTTTATTACAGATTTAGAACTACATAGAGATGTTCAATACAAACTCTGGGTTGTCTCTTACATCGAGTTTCACTAGCTAATCCCAAAAACCTTGGATTTCTCTAATAAACATAAAAACAACCTGATATATAGACTCAACCTAGAGGACCAACCTCCTTACATCTATATTTATTCCTATGTATAGATGGGTTATGTCTTTCTGTTCAGCTTGCTCACTATCTTATTCTGTTGCAATTGTTTGTTGCTTAGCTGGTGTTGTTCTAACTCCCACAACTGTTTTCTGTTATTCTTTTCTTTCAACTTCTAATGAAGTTTGCGTAACTCATGATTAATCAAAACTTGCATAATTATTTCCCAAAAATGAAGGGCCCAACAGGCTCTGACCACAATCCTTGACTCGTCCTCGAGTCAAGCACTTGGTTCTTTCACATTCTCCAGGAGCAACTGTTGTTTTCCCTTGTCCATATTTTCTTCTTCTTTGAGCTATTTTGTTTGTGCCTTTTCTTCCTTCACCTCTTAAAATGAAGGGCCCAATTATGGAACCAACTCTAATGCTCTGTGATTTACTCCCTGAAAGATTTCAACTTTGTCCTGCCATTTTTGGGCGAGGAGTGATGCTTCTGCTAGGAACTGTTAGGTTGTTTATTTGCTGTACTCTTTTGGCTTGGTTGAAACCAACGAGTTCCATTCGGAGTCGATTGTTGCATCGATTTGGTGCATTTGCAAATAGGTGGCTTGAATTACCGGTTGAAAATTGTGCAACTATTTCTTGGCTACATACTGTGCTTCATAGAGTGAATTGAGTTCATTGTCGGCCTGCTGGATCTGATCGAACTTTTGATGCTGCTCTATGGGGTCCATTGTGACCGAAAATTCCTTGTTGACCCCCTGGATCCAGGTGCGCAATTCTTGCAGGACTTGATTCCGTCGAGCGATGATGTCCATCCAATCGCTGATTTCCTTGAAGATTCTGGTGCAGTCCGCTATCTGCTTATGTAGTGCCACTCAAGCATTATTTCCTTGCAGTATGATCTTCTGCATTTGTTCCTGCAGCTGCTGAGGCTGTTGTTCTGTTTCTTGCTAGAATTGTTGTAAATTTTCTTGTATCTGCTCCGTGCGTGTCGCGAGCTGTGTCCATGCCGCTTGTAACAACTCAATCTGTTGCTCTGGTTCTCTTATCTCACTGGCTTCATGGTAGGTCAGACGTAACTCTCTGAATCTTCGTCCAGGCTTCTGCAAGTTTTTCCTGCACTTTTTCCAGTTTGCATTGGGCTAGGAGTCGATCATGTTTTTATTCTGTTCTACATGTTTGTGCATATAACTGTTCTTTTCTGGTGAGCTCGGCTGAGCTCTCGGCGTCTTGGAGCCTTTTCTCTAGTTGGTCTATGGAGGCACTGATTAGTCCGAACAACTATGATGATGGCCACTGTACCAGGTTGGTGGCTAATGGAGTTACATCAGTGGGTTCTCTTGTCTGCAAAGGAATTTTTCTAGCCATTGAGTGGTCCAAACGGGATTCTACTTCCTCTTTCATTGGTGGCACTTGTGCAATCCTCAATATTAGATCTTCAAGCAGAAGTGTCAGAACCTCTATTCTAGTTATGCAGAGCCGCATCAAGTATGCACATTGTTGGGGAATCTGGAGGACTTGATCCATTTTTTCTCACCCTAGTTGTTGTATCCTAGTCCATTATTGAGTCTGGCTCATTGGGCGCATCTGGTATCTCTGTGTCCTCCAGTACTTTTGCATCCTACATCATGATTTCTTGGGCATCCTCACCCTTGGGTGGTGAGGTGATTTGCTAGGTACAGTCGGCTTCCAACTCTTCTCTGGTTCTGGTGGCTTCTTCTTGTGCGGAAGACTCCGGTTTCTGTTCCTGAATGCTTGGATTCAAAACATCTAGCATCGTACTTTGCTCCGAGACTTTGGGTCAGGGTTGGGGATTTATGAGGTGGGATTGGGGGATTCTCTAGTTTTCTGGTCGGGCTGCATCTGGTATAAGGTTGTGGTCTGATGTGGAGTGGTGGTGAGGAGATTTGGTAGTTGGAGTGGTGGTGGAGGCTGCTCAATGATGATTGTTGATGGGATTGGTTCAGGGTCCGTGTCATCTTGGATGCCAATGATGGTAGTGGATTTGGTCATGGCGTGGGTCTGGGGAGTGACATATGTGAGGGGTTGTGTATTCAGGGGTTTGTTTGGCGAGACCCTCGTTCTGGGCCTTTTGCCCATCAATTCAGTGGTAAGCATAGCGCCCAGGATCTGGTTGACCTGCGCACTTGATAGCATGGCATTGGATGGAAACTCTGTGGGGGGTCGGTCTTTTCCTCCATTCCAACTGTAGTGTTTCTTCTTCTTCCTTGGAATCGATCTGTGCTGGAGTGTCTAGGTTTTTCTGTTTGGGGCCTGAGCGCGGTCACTCTCCTATTTCCTTGTCTTTTTTCTTACTTAGATCGGTCAGAAAAATGTAATGCATTCCTGATTTGCATGGGCCACTTTTAACTCCAGGCCATGACATGACATCCTTGTAGAATTCTTCCTCGTCTAGATGGAATGGTAGCAGTCCTGTATGGAAATGTTCCCGGATGGCATGTCTCGACCAGACGTAGGTGTTGTGCCAGTTCATGATAAAGACGATATTCCTCGTGTTGTTATGGAGGATCTCCTGCAGGATACGCGGTCGCTGTGTTGCGTCTATCATAACATTATACCATTTGGCGAATGCTGCATTGTTGAGTGCTATGTTCTCCGAGTCTGGTCTGGACTGCCATGGCTCGAACATTTTCGCCAGGTGCCTTTTATCCGGTACTGCTAGTTGTCTACCCACCGATGACTTCCATTTGAGCATCGCGAATGCCACAAGCAGGTATCCATAGGTAAAGGTGCCTCCTTTCTCCTATGCCTCCTTGTAATCTTTGAGTATTTCCTCCAGCAAGAAGCTACACCAGTTGAATACTGCTCCCTGATTGTAGAAGTCGACAACTGATAGTGCATCTAGGGTGCATTATCCCTTATAATAGAACCTCATAACCTTGTTGGCTATGACGTAGCAGCCAGTCTGGACTGTTTCGGGCAGTATTGGCTTAATGAATGTTGTGTGTCCTCCTCTCTTGGTGTTAAACTTCTTGTACAGGTTGAGATCACCTTTGTTCTTCCCATGTTTTTCAGGTCCTTGAAATCCCTTCGACACATCCTCTCCTTCAGAGGATAGTCTAGTAAGCTGCTAGATATCTTGTGCATGGATTGGATATTTCTTATCCAACCATAGACTTCTTTCGTGCACTCTGCTTATCATGAACTTCGTGCAGCGTGCAATTTCGCCGGTGGTGCCGAAGACTAGTAAGTCTCTCAGGTTCATGATAATGGAGTTGAATAGGTTGATGAAATCCTTTTTTGGTCTAAAGTGCATATCTCCTGTTCCATCTGGGGCTAACTCCCAAAAGACGTATGGGTGCATTTGTGGAAACAGGGTTGAATCCGTGAGGTCAAGGTTGAGTAGGTTGACCTGTTCTGTCTTCCCTTTGAGATCACCTATAATCTCGACCTGGGGGTCACAAATCTCGTCCGGTACTGCTTCTTTAGTCATGGTGTTTCAGCTGGTTGCTTCTCTTGGCATGAGCGCGTCTGTGGTCATTTTTAGAACTAAGGATTTGTTTGAAGGTTTGGAAATGGTCCTTAACTGGTTTGCATGGCTGGGTTTGGAAATAGCTAAGCTTGTTGTTAGAAACAATACTTTTTTCAGTTGAGTTCTGAGAATTTTGTGTCGAGCTTAACAAGTAAGTTTTATCAATAACTGCTCCTTATTATGACCGTATAGACTCAACAGGGTGTGAGTTGTCTTATGGAACAGTTTGATCAAGGGAAATCCAATTAGGCTATCTTGGTATTTACTCATCTGAGTGGAATAGGGACATAGCCAAATTGGGACCTTTATGTTTGGCGGGTGGGTGCCCCGTCGTGAAGTTCGATGGAATCTTGGCATAATGCGGCTTTATGGAGTAATAGGTGTTAGTCGGAGTACCGAAATGCCATTAAAGGGTTTGATTGGACTGTGTGTTTGGCCTTTAACTCATATTGGATTTGGGTGCATGGTCCCTCCGACCACAAAGGTTGTCCTTGTCATTTTTGATGACTGTCGTTAATGGACCTTTCATACTTCAGGTTTGGTGGTGCTCTGTCATCAGCTCTGTATCAACCAACACTTAAACAACATAATTGAACTATGTTTTATGGCGCAACACTGCACACATGGACATTATTAACATAGATTTTTTTTTTTTTTTTTGAAAGAAAAACAAAACTCAAATCTAACTATTGTACAAGCTCCGTCGGATTGGAGCGACTTCTCTTCTTCTTAGTTTCGGGAGAGGTAGGGCTTCAGGCGAGCACCATTCACCCATCCCAGTCATAGAACACCATCTAGTTGTGTGAGTCGAACTGCTCCTGATGGTCGGATCTTCAGAACTATGAAGGGTCCCAACCAGTGCATGCACAGCTTGCCAGGATGCTTTTGGTATCGGCTGTCATAGAGTAACACCTTGTCTCTTTGTATAAATACCTTGGTTTTAATGTGGAGGTCATGCCAAGCTTTCTGTCTTGCCTTTTCAACCAACTGATGGAAGTCTTCCAGAAATATGGTTTCTTCAAGTTCTTGTAGCTTCACAAGTCTTTGTGCCACTGATTTTTCATCTGTCATATGTGTGGCTTGTGCAATATACAGGCTTGGGGTGATGAACTCTGCGGGCACCACTGACTCTTTTCCGTAAACCAACTGGAATGGTGTGTATTAGTGGAGTTTTTTTTTTTTTTCATATAGGCCCATAGTACCACTGGAAATCTATCATCCCAGTCCTATCAGTTTGCACAACAGACTTTTGTTAGTCCCTTTTCCAGGATTTTGTTGAAGGCTTCAACTGTTTCATTGGCCTGTGGGTGGTATGGACTGCTCTTGTGATGTTGAATCAAAAATTCTGCGGTAAGTGTTGCTATGATGCTGCTAATGAAGTGAGCTCCCTGATTGATGGTTAGGCTCCTGGGACATCCGAAGCGAGTAATGATATTCTTGAAAATGAACCTGGAGGCAGTATCCATCGAACAGTCCTGTACCACTGCTGCTTCTGCCCAAGGAGTAAGGTAGTCATTTGTGGTAATGATGTATCTTGCCTTTGAATGTTTTTCTATAGGGTTGATTGGCCCAATGAAGTCAACTACCCATTTCTCAAATGCCTGTAGAGCTCTAACTGGTTGTAGTGGTAATTCATCTAGTCGTGATGGCTTTCCCACCCATTGACAAACATCACACGATCTAGCGTATGATTTTTCATCCTTGAAAAGTGTTTCCCACCAAAGTCCTTCCTGTAGAACTTTCTGTGCCATTGCCTTTCCTCCTACGTGTTCTCCTGCAATTCTGCTATGGCATTCCCAGAGTATATACCGCCTTTCGTGATCTAGGACACATCGTCTGAGGATGCTGTCTAGCCCTATTTTATAAAACTGGCTGACAATCAGCTGATAATATGCTGCTTTGACGACCATATGGCATTTCTGGGTTGCAGAATATGTTTCAGGTCATGCTCCTGTGTTGAGAAATACTGCTATGTCCTCCAGGTATTCTGGTATGTCCTTGATTCTAAATAAATCTGCATCTAGGAGCTGGTCATTGACTGCTCCGTCGCTTTCTCTTGAGTCTAGTCTAGATATATGGTCGGGTCCAATGTTGCATCATCCTGGTTTAATGATGACTTCAAAGGAAAATTCTTGAAATAATAGCAACCATCTGCAAATTCTCCCTTCCAACACATGTTTGTTAACTAGGTATTTTAGTGTTGAATGATCAGTAAAGAATTTAAAATGAGATCCTAATAGATAATGTCTAAATTTCTGTAAAGCATAGATAATTTCTAATCCTTCCTATTCTGTTGTTGTGTAGTTGTGCTCTGCTTGTGATAGATTTTGGCTCGCAAAGTAGATAGGGTGATCCATATCTCCATCTCTAGGTTTCACTAGGATAGCTCCTAGAGCAATTCCTGAAGCGTCTACATGGACATGAAATTCTTTATCCCAGTTTGGGAATATCAGGATCGGTACTGTAATGAGCTTCTCCTTAAGTGTCTCAAATTATTTGTCACATTCAGGAGTCCATCAGAACGTTTCAGCCTTTTTCAGAAGCTTTTCCAGAGGTGTAGTAATGTTAGCATACCTTTGAATGAACCTGCGATAGTAGCCTATATGTCCTAGTGTGGAGAACAACTGTTTAATGCTTGTATGTGGTAGCATATTCGTAATGACCACAACTTTAGTTGGGTCTACCAGTACTCCTTCTCGACAGACTATGTGGCCCAACAAATTTCCATGTGGCACACATAAGATACACTTCTTGAGATTTAATGAGATTTGTAACTCTTGGCATCTATCAAACATTAGCCTTAGTAGTGCTACATGTTCCTTCATCATGCTATATATTGTCCAATCATCCATATAGAATTCTATGAACTTGTGAATGAACTCTCTAAAGGCTGCTATCAAAATCCCGGAGAAAACTGCAGGGGCATTGTTTAAACCAAATGGAATCACATTATATGCAAAAGATCCTCATTCGGTAATGAAGGTGGTTTTCCTCTTGTCCTCTTCAACAATCCTAACTTGGTGGTATCCTGAAAATCCGTCTGTAAATGAGTATGCTTCCTTCCCTCCAACCTGTTCTAAGACCTCATCGGTGAAGGGTGTTGGGAAAGGGTCATGCACACAGGAAGATTTGAGGTTTCTGTAGTCCACACAGACTCTAATATCCTCAGTGTCTTTCTTTCTCTAGATGGCTATCGGGCTAACCCATTTTGCTTCTTCTACTGGAAAAATAAGACCGACTTCTAGCATTTTATTAATCTCCTTCTTAACTTTCTCTTTTACTCTCAGGTTAAGATGGTATGACCTATGTTTGATAGGCTTGGATCCTAGTTTTAAATATATCTTCATTTCTCCCATAACTCCTTTGATTCCCTTCAATTTTGAAATAGTCCTTGGGAACAAATCCTCGTATTCCTGTAGTAAACTTTGTATTTCCTGACTGGTTTTTTCATCCCAGTAATCGCCCACCAAATCTATTTTGGGTTGCTCCTTGGTCCCTATGTTGAGTCTCTACAGTTTTAACGAGTGATTGTAGGAGCTATCGGTCTGGCTAGGTATAGTGTTTTGGATTTCTCTGTTCCCCTCGGTCTCTTTGATGGCTAGGTTTCTTAGTTCTTCTAATTCGTCTAGGCTTTCTAAATATTTTCTAATCTGATAACATTCTATGAGATTTTCGATCAAAGGTAAGTGGAGTTTAGTCTAAAGTTCTTGGGTATGCTTGGGACACACTCCAAATTTTGATCTCTTATCATAATTGGTTGTAAAAATAAGTTCTCTAATCTTTTGCAGGACTAGTTCAAGCTTAGGGCACTTACTTGTAAAGGAGAAGTCTTTGAAAAATTGAGTTGCCAATGTTTTCCAATCACTGGTCTGTCTTCTGGTTTCCTCATGTATGAACCAAGATTTCAGGATTGGGCCTAGAGACTAGGGAAATACCTGAATCCATAGGTGAGAGGGTATCTGCACAGCCTGCCACTATGTCACACACTATTGGATGTGTATTCTAGGGTCCGATTTTCCCCTGAATGGTTGCGCATCTTGGAGACCCATCTGGGTTTATGATTCCATCTACTCTTGGTGCCCGAACCTGTACTGAATAGCTTGCTTCACCTCATCCCAAGTTTTGAGTGCGTCTTTATGCCTAGCCCACCATCTGGCAGGGGTGTTCTAAAAAGCCATATCTAGTACCAATACTCTTTGATCTTCTCCCACATCTTCTTCTATATACTACAAACAGTTGTCTAGATCTAAGGTGCCATCATATACTGGGTGTCTTCTAACCTTGGTCCCAATCCATCTGGTCATTTTGACAGTTGCACATCTTCTTGAGAATTTTTCGTACGAACCTTGTTTCTAACTATCAAAAGCCAGTTCTGAATCTTCGTCTGCTGACTGTATACTTCTCTAGCTTACTGATCAATCCATAGTTGGGTTTATATAATCGTTTCTTGTCCCAATTGTTATGGTGTACAACTGGTCTAGGTATTCTCCTTCTATATTATTGATTGTTGGTTCTGTGTACCTGGGTCCTACATATGGGTCCAAAGGTTGAACTACCTTGATTCCCTCAGCTTTAAAAGTCACGGTGTATTTCTTTAAGTCAATTATTGCATAGTTGTTGTAGGCCCAATCGATGCCAAGTAGCACATGGTAGGGTTTCTTGTCTCCCATGATTTCAATGACTTCAAAGTTAGCCACTATTTTTACCCCTGCTACATCGATTTCCACGTTCTCCAGTCTTCCTATGGGAAAGATATAGTATTGGTTTACCATTCTTAACTGAATTGGGGAATATGTCAGTCTTGGTTTTCCTAAGGCTTCCCAGTTCTTCTAGGGTAGAATGTTCACATCTGACCCTAGGTCCAACATGATGTCCTTAATTTCAAAGTCATCCAACTGGGCTATCAGTCAGAATTATTTTCCCGATCTTACTTTTCTTCATTGCACTCTCTGAGTACTCTTCTCAGGAAGGTTAGCTCAAATCATTGCTTCTAAAGTTTCTTCATTCCCTAAGACTAGGTACAATGCATTGCACAATTTCTTTGTCAGTTGATCATTCCTGAGAATGTCAGAGAACAATTGAAACCAGAGGTCAACTGCGTTTTGAGGCTGATCAGGTTGTCTTGGTAAGCCTACAGGTTTTCTGGGCACAGGGGGTGAAACAGGTACTTGTGCTACTTTAGGATATACAACTGGTTGAGGGGGATCCTCGTGCATTTCAAAATTGGGAATGTTCTGGATGAATTCTCTGGCATATTTAAAGAATAGTTTTTTCTTTAGGGGGTCATACCTGTCTCCCTTAGGTGTTGTTTTCTGAATCTTCGGTAGGGTATCAGCATCAAATCCTGTCTTCGCTCCTCCTCGTGTAACGAAATTAAGATTTGGAAATTGTCCCTTAGAAATACTTTTGATCTCTGAACTGATGAGGTTAGTTCCTCTTTTCCACACCCTATCTTCCCACTTCACAATTAGCTCTGGGCAGTCTTGGGTTTCTATTCTGTTGGTTCTGCAGTGAGAGAAGCATGGTCGCCTTTGATGAGGAAAATCTCTAGCCAAGTGACCATGTTCATCACAGTTGTAGCATCTGCTCGAATCTCTTCCTCCAGTTATTCCTCCTCTAAAGTCTCCTCTAGCTCCACCTCCTCGACCTCGTCCTGGTCCGTGAGGGTTCTCATTTACCTGGAATGTTGTTCTGTCTAGCCTGTCCACATGTGCACCGAACGCCCTACATTTATTAGTAGTGTGTGTGGTAGATGTGCAGGACTCATAGTAAACTGTGTTTGGTACTGTCGAATATTTTTGCATGATGGGGCACTGTCTTGGTCCATGGCCGTGGGTTCAAAAAATCTCACAATATTCCACTGTTGGTGCTGCTTGTCCTCATGGGAAAGCATGATATGGGGTGGGGTGATGGAACAATGGGTTTGTCGATACTTGCACAACTACTCTTGCAAGTCCTGGTGGGGTTATCATCAGGTGATGAGGAGGTCCCATTCCTCTCATTCATGGGCATTCAGTCACCAAATGACCTTTTGTATAGCATACGGTGCACCAAACCTATGGTCATCCTGGTCTAGGTATCGTCAACTCCTGAATCTTTTCTATAAGTGCTGATATCTGCCCTTGTAGTTGCACTAAATTCACATCTACCGGGGGTCGGGTTACTCTCAATCTCCCAGGGTATCCTTCCATGGCTTCAATCTTCATTGATTGTTCCAAGTCATCTGTTAATGTGGCTATTCACTGTTGTGTTAGCGGAATCCGAATCAGGGGTACCAGTCCCTGATTGTAGCACTCTCTTTGATTTTATTCATGGCTTGGGTGTGCCAGCCTTCCTATGGCATATTTGAACTTATGGCTATACTCCCAAGATGATTCACCTTCCCTCCACTGGATCTCGCGCAACTCGGATAGAGCCTGTTGTTCTGACTGAGGTAGTTTTAACTCTTCTATGAACCTCGTTCGTACTTGGTCAAGTGTGAATGCTTGACCTTGCATCCCTGGAACTCCTGGTTCAATGATCTTCATGTACCATTTGAGAGCGTGACCTCTCAAGGTAGTCTGGAATTTGACCAACTTGTTCGCATCCAGTGTCCCTTTGGATCTCCAGATGGCTTCACACAAGAACTAGTGTTGTTCAACGTCTTCATCTCCCTTACCCCAAAATTTTGGGTATTGGGAAATCGACCCTCCCGCATGGCTGGCCATTGTTGGTCCTATTGTTCATATTAGTATGAACACTAATGGTCCTTCTTGCGATCTACCAGGGGATCCCAATATCCTCCCTGTACTCGCACTTCCAGGTTGTGGTTGGTTAGCTAATTGTACTAGAACAAAGTTTGCATGAGAAGGTAGTGTCGTACTTACTGCTTGTATAGAAGGCACTTGGGGTATGGGTGATTCAAGGCTGGCATCACTGGCTTCGGGGTGGATTTATTTGATTTGGGGGGTCTCGTTAGCTTCCACTAGGATGATCTCTTCGGCCGGATTCCCGACCTCTCTTGATATTGGGGCTGAATCTTCTCTTTCTCCTCCAAGATTCATGCCAGCTTCCTCCTCTCTTACATCCATGCTTTCTCCTTCTCGTCCCACTTCTTGGGGACTTGTTTCTCTCCTTGCTTCTCTCTCACTTAATATTTGATTGGCTAGTCATTCCCGTCTTCTCATCCTCTGCAGTTCTTCCATATGCCTTTCCTCTATTTCTCCTAATTCTCCTTCTCTCCCCAACGTTTCAGACTGTCTTGCGACTTTCTTGATCTTGCCATGCCACAACTTCTCAACTATGGTGGATCTCTTCAAGGGTTTCTCAGCTCTTTAATCCATTTCTTGTTGTTTCCCCCCCATTTGTCAAAGAATCCTTCCCCTCTCTCATGCCATGACTCTCACCCCATCTCGCCCTGCCCCAAGCGAGGGTGTTTACGTTGCCATCTCGGTCGGAGACATAGTCAACATCCCTTCCTTCGCCAAGAAGGCTTTAATCCACAGGGGGATTTCTCTTAAAAGTCTTCCCCTTGAGCCTTTCTTGAAAATTTCTTCTGCCCGCGAGAAAGACTGGTGGTTCTCAGTTGCAAATTCAATTATGTATCCTTCTATCATGGTAGTAACCCATAAATCTACGACCCGCGTGACTGGGCAATCCAACCTCTAGAGTGCTACTAACTTGTCGGTATCTTCTTGACTCGTCCTTGGAAATCTAGAGCTTCTTGGAGCCTCTTGATCCAGTGAAAAAATTCTTCCGGGAATTTAACCCAAAAATCTCATACTGGTCACTTGATCTTTCTGAGTAAAAGATCGCTTCTTGAGTAGTTCCCACTGATTTTCTTCTTAGTTCCGTTTCTTTCCATATGAAGGCATTACAGTTTCTTTCCCACCATTGCTCAATGCCAGATCTATGGATCGGCTGTAGAATTATTCCTATAGGTTCCCTTTTAATACAAGGCCCGACAATGGAACCATTTTGTTGGCACAAATTTGGTCAGACTAGAGTTCTTCTCAGGTTACAAACAAAAGACACCATGTAGTCTAGAGCACTGGAATTTTCATTGCCTCCGAAGAGAAGAAGTCTCACCCAAAGCGCTGCTGATACAGATAGATAAGGAAGGGTAGGGAGAAGACTAAGGACGATCCATAGAGTGTTCGAAACTCACCCCCATTCTTGTGCAATCAACACTATCAAATCAGAACCATCTAAATGCAAGAACCAAACCTACTTATGGTATGAACAACGATTAACCATAGAACCATTAGACATAACTCATAAATCATAAAGGAATAATGCAATGCATAAGTAACATACAAAGACACATTATATTTGAAATTTTGCTTCTTCATATTAGCTTCCAGATATTTCCTTACAGATTCAGAACTACATAGAGATGTTCAGTACAGAGTTTGGGTTGTCTCTTACATCAAGTTTCACTAGATAATCCCAAAAACCTTGGATTTCTCTAATAAACATAACAACATCCTGATATATCAACTCAATCTTGAGGGACAACCTCCTTACATCTATATTTAGTCCTATGTATAGCTGGGTTATGTCTTTCTGTTCAGCTTTCTCACTTTCTTGTTCTGTTGCAACTGTTTATTGCTTAGCTGGTGTTGTGCTAGCTCCCACAACTATTTTCTGTTATTCTTTTCTTTCAGATTATGATGAAGTTTGCGCAACTCATGCTTAATCAAAACTTGCGCAATTCTTTCCCAAAAATGAAGGGCCCAACAAAGACTTTACACCCCAGAAGAATGTACACTCTTCCATGCGGGGGAGTNGGGGGGTTACGCCCCTTGCAGGGTTCGGGGGAATGCAGGCCCCCAAAGGAAAAAATTCCTTGTAAATGTATATTGTAATTTCATTGTAAATCTGGATCGTTCATTATAAGGTCACAAATCTGATGGTAGAAGTTATGTTAGGGTTTTTTTCCCCAGAAGGAAACCCTCTTTTATGAGGGAAATGTATTGCGACTATGGATCATTGTGAATATTGTATTTTGAGTGAGGAGACTGTGAGAGAAAGAAGAGGAAGTTACAATGGGTGTGTTGTAGGTTGTATCCCTTCATTTGGCGGATAATAATAAAGGAAGGACCTGTAAATTTCTCTGGTGGACATAGCCCACACTGGGTGAACCACGTATATCTGTGTCTCTATTGTATTGTGTATATTCTATGTTTTATTTCCACATTTGTTTTATTTTATTGCTCCATGATCCTATTTTTCTAACAACTGATATCAGAGCGAAAGGTAACTCGCAAGAAAAGAGGGTTCCTAGTTCGAGTGGGAGAAATGGCGAGATATGGAAAGTTTAGGGTCGAGAAATTTAACAGTCAAAATTACCAGTTCTGGAAGATGCAAATGTAAGATTATCTATATTAGAAGGATCTATTCCCACCATTGGGTGGAATAGAAAAGAAGCCGATGGCCATGAAGGATGAATAATGGGAGGTTCTTGATAGAAATGCACAAGGAATGATACGGTTGAGCTTGACAACGTCGGTGGCATTCAATATTTTGAAAGAAAAGAAAATGAAGGAGATGATGAATGCATTGGCTAAACTGTATGAAAAACCCTCAACGTCCAATAAGATATTTCTAATGAAGATATTATTTAATATGAAGATGTCAGAAGGTGGATATGTTTCATATCATTTAAATGAATTTAATATGGTTACTAATCATCTAAGTTCTATAAAAGTGGACTTTGATGATGAGTTCATGGCTCTTCTAATCTTGTGCTCATTGCTAGAAATATGGAACGACTTGGTCATGGATGTAAGTAACTTTGTCTCTGGTTCAAACACTTTAAAATTTGATGATGTTGTTGGTGTTATCTTTAGTGAGAAAATGCGATGGAAAAGCACAGGTGAGACATTAGGTAATTCGTTGAACATGGAGAACATGGGAAGACAAAAGGATAGAGGAAATGGCTCATGAAACTTTGGGAATTCTAGGAAGGGAAGATCCAAATCTAGACTTGGAAATATAGAGTGCTAGAATTGTGGAAAGAAAGGATATCTGAAGAAAGACCACATAGCTCCAAAGAAACAAAGAGATGGACAGAAGAAAAAAAATCAGGAAGCAAATGTAACAGGTGATGTATTACAATATTCTTTGATTCTTTCTATAGATAATATTTATGAGTCTTGGGTAGTAGATTCAGGGGCTTCATTTCATTCCACACCCCATAGGAAACATTTTCTATATTATGTTCAAGGTGATTTTGGATAGGTTCATTTGGGTGATGATGCACCATGAAACATTGTTGGAATGGCAAAGGTAAAAATAAAACAAAGGAATGGAAACCAATGGTTGTTGAAAGAGTTAAGACATGTTACAGATCTAAGGAAAAATCTAATTTTAGCAGGGCAGTTGGAAAGTGAAGGCTGCATATCCATATTTACAGACAAAGTGTGGAAGGTCACCAAAGGATCATTGGTGATAGAAAAATGAGAGAAGGTAGGTACATTGTATTTATGTATTGGTAATACCAACTCTTCTATCTCTTTAGCTTCAACACGAGTGGATACAAAACTATGGAATCATAGGCTTGGACACATGAGTGAGAAGGAGATGCAGATAATTCACAAAAAAAATTTGTTGCTAGATCTTAAACACATTGATTTGGATTTCTGTGAGCATTGTTTTTATGGAAAACATAAGAGATTCAGATTTCTTAGAGTCAGAAAAGAAGAGAAGAGTGAAAGGTTAGAGATTGTGCATACAGATGTATGGGGACTAGCTAAGGTATCATCTTGTTATATCAAGATTTGCCTCACCCTATGCAATATCTCCCAGAAGGGATTTTTCCACTTCCCCATGCAGACTTAGCTTCCCCGTTGATAAAATATAGAGCCAAAAATAAATATTTTTCCACATGTACGCATCTTGCCTACTATACAACATGTGTATACGCAGACTGCTCCACTATATCCCACATACATCAGGATTTGTGCCAAAAAATTGAAGAATTCTTAGGAAGCATTATCAGGTTCTATGTGATGATTGGTTGATGGTGATGATTTAATGTAAAGTTTTATTATCTCTCGTATATTCTTGGGTGGAAGGAAGGGGCAAGGATGGAGAGTTCAAATCTCTCTTGATATTGGAGGATTGTATATTCCTCTTGGAGGTTTATCCCTCCCTTTAAATTTGGAAGCTATAGCTACCTTTGGAAGTCATTACTTCCCTTGAACAAT
>SNQJ01S0053219.1:0-13139 GCA_010110895.2 Picea sitchensis
GTGAAAGATTCCACCTAGCTTGTCCCAAGCTTGGTCTCGGAGATGCAATACTCTCCCACACCATTCTAGTTCCAGATCTACTCAGTTGCAGGAGGATTCTACATCAGTTATAGGTGCAGAGAGAAAGAGGGTGCACCAGTTGTGGGTTTCCAGCAAGAGGGGCGCACCATCCATTGAGGGAGGATTCGTTCTAGCTGACGATAAGAGCTTTTGGGAATCCAGGTATTGGGTTTTCCTTGCAGGTAGCATAGCATCATTATTGGATGTTTTCAGAGGTTTTCTTATGGAGGATTGATTTGCATTTGAGAGTGGGACGATTTCCCTAAGAGGAGAGCGCACCATTCTTTGGAGGGTGGCTAGATCTAAGGGTCTAGCAGGTATTTTGCCTAGTTGAACACTTGGGTTTTCATTGTCGTGCCCCAATCTATCATTCTAGTGGATTGGTGGAGTCGTTGGAGGTCTCTAGGAGGGAGGCTGAATTATCTAGGGTTTCAGGCATCCAGGGGGGCTTACCATTCCTTGGAGGAGATTCAAATCCACAAGATTTGTGAGGGATCTTGGAGATTTGAGCACCTAGGTTGTTCTTGCAGTGACCCGATCTACTAGTCCACTCATTTTGGACTCATTTAGAGGCTTCCTTCAGTTGGGCCGAATTATTGAGGAGCTTCAGCATTCCAGCAGGGCGTGGCATCTTCCAGCTTGAGGGTTTAGCATTTCTTACGGCCCAGATCTACTCTTGCACAGGTCTTCAGTGAGTATTTGGCCTTCGGAGGCTTGTGGCATCTTCTATTGGAGCATTATGTAGCAGCGCCTATCTTCTATTGTCTTTATTGGAGCCATCTGATGTGCATTCCAGATTGGCATCTCATTGTATCATGTTCTTTCTTATTGTTATGAAATAAAGATCAGATCTGCAGTGTTTTGGTTTGTCTATCATCTTGCATATGGTTGAGGTATGTTACATGGCTTATCTTCTTGTCTGTTGCTGCAAGCACATATATAACACATCAGTAAGCCCTAAGCACAACCTAAATATTTGCAGTAAGCAAAGTGTTTGACGAAATGCCACAACCAATAAAAGTTTAAAAAGACACCCAAAACCGTGATGTTCCTGGCATAATGGCTTGGGAACATTACAGTGGTATCAGAGCTTAGATTCCTGCCAGCCAGTGGGAATTAGCACATGCATACAGAGCCTAGAAGAAATGGATGAGATATCCTTAGAGATAACATACTTGGAGATAATATATTCCGGCCTTAGCAAGGAAACTAGGGCTCAAATAACCTTTCCACAGTATTTAGCCTTACGAAATCCCAGTTGGAGCGAAGAGGATGTTTTACATGGGATCATCGTAGCAGATAAAAAGAGAAGAGCAACAGCTAGATGGCTGGAAGAACATAGTGACCCCACACCCATTAGTAACACACAGCTTTGCTACAGTTGCAAGGTGCCTTGGGAACCAGATCATAGGTGCAGGGGTAAGGATCAAAAGCACATTGTTGAGGCACACTATGACAGTGATGACGAGGTGTGTGAGGATGGAGCGATAGATGCGGATTTGGGGCAGTCTAATGATGATAGTGACTCTTGCACAGAGGCTAGTGATAGTGACTCTTGCACAGAGGCTGATGATACTAGCGCGCTTGAGGAGGATGGTGACCTTTGTGTAGTGGATAGACAATCGGAGGAGCAAGATGACAACACATGCATTTCAGCAGACATATCACATATTGTTAATGACCTTACACCCCAGCAGAGTGGTGACACTAGTGAGGACTCACATGTGTTAGCACCTACAGATGACCAACTTCCTATGGTGGTCGTGACACATCTGTTGTCTTTTCAAACACCCATGATAGCCACGTCACAGGAGGATATTAGTGGCATTTCAGATGTGATGGAGGAGCCATGTGTGAGGGATTCACACCAAGGACATGTAGATCCACAGATCCAGGAGGAGGTATAAGACGTACGGACAGTTGACCTGACACATACAGATCCGCATGAGGAGATTGAGTCACATCTTTTGGAGACTCCATTAGTTGAGCAGATTGTGGAGATTGACAGGTTGATGGAGAACTTAATCCAGGATCGGCCTGCAGTGATGAGGGCGCACTCCTTGTTAGTCGGGATGACCATGGCATGTGTCTGGACACATCTATATGGGATCCAGGCACAGATGGCAGGGTGAGTGCACAGGAGGATACGGCTGCTCATACAGGATACAGTGTGATTCAGAGGGAGATAGCATCTAGTGATGGGATGCAGTGGCACACAGGAGGACCCAGCAACACAATAGACAGTGGGCAGTTTAGCACGTTATCTTATGCAGAGAGTGTTTTTGGGGATTCTAGAGTTGACACTAGCAGTGAGGGGTATGAGGTGGCACCTCAGCATGACTGTGATCAGGAGTCACACCACTTAGTAGCACAGTTGAGAGTCAATGAGGATATGATCACGGCAGCCACCAGGCGCAGTGATGACATGTAGGCATTGATGGCAGATTACTGTTGGAGAGCATCAGTGGCACATGGTAGTTCAAATGAGGGATTTGCCATGGATGATTTTCACACTCTCAAGGAGAGAGTGTCTATGATGAGGACTGACTACCAGCAGTTGATGACAGACAGGGACTACCTACTGGGGATTGGCGAGTTGTATCACAGGGCCTTGAGGGAGCAGGAGTTGGAGATGGATCGACTCACTCAAGAGTTGGAGAGCACGCGAGGATTCTTGAGAAACACACAGATAACCCTTCAAGAATCAGAGTACAGATCAGAGGAGCCTCCTGAGGAGATTTGTCAAAGATCCACGTCAGTTGTCTTAGTGGACACTCGGATGTATCACCCAGTCACGTTGCTAGAGAATGTTGGTGATCTAGCAGAGGAGCACCAGTTGATGGAGGACACTTCCATTTGTGTTCCAAGAGCAGTTGACCTCCATGTAAAGGTTGATCCAACAGTACGCCCAGGATCTACGATGCAGCATGAGTCTACGAGAGACAAAATGAGTATGCTGGAGCATACAGTGAGGAGTAGTAGCTCACAGAGACATGACGAGATGTACGGTGAGATTCAGAGAGGTATACTTCCTTGCATGGAGGAGATACACTTAGGGAAGTATGCAGATGTCACTCTTTTGCAACAACCCATAGTTGTGAGAGATCACCTTCACCATTTCAGCAGTTGTAGGGGAGATGAGAGATGGAGTTTGGTTGAGCAGCACTTAGAGGAGTTACTTCCGGTTGTACCTGATGATTGGGGTTTAGTGATGACTACAGGCGAGCAGTTATCATGGGTACCGGTAAACGTGCTTTTGGTCGAATCCTTGGGATTGACCAAGGCAGGTGGTATTTTTCATCCCTACGGTCAGCTACAAATGTCGTTGTTATCCTTTCCCAACACTTTTGTCATGGACAGTAGCATGAGGAGAGATAGATAGTGGTTGAGGACATGGGGAGTGGCCGAGACCACCTGACATGAGTGTTTAGGGCAGTGTTACCAACATCTCAATGTTGGCGATATTATCTTCAAAATCAAGGTCAACGATATTTTCCGATATTTTCATTCTTACAACAATGTTTTTCATTCTTACGACATTTTCCGATATTTTTTTATATTTTCCCCGATGTTGCCAATATTTTCGTTTTCAAACCCTCGGAGATATTTTTCCGATGCCGATGTTTGCAACACTAGTTTAGGGTTTAGCATTTCTTACGGCTAGGCCGAGACCACCAGACAAGCAGGGTTTGGCATCTTCCAGCTTGAGGGTTTAGCATTTCTTACGGCCCAGATCTACTCTTGCATGGGTCTTCAGTGAGTATTTGGCCTTCGGAGGCTTGTGGCATATTCTATTGGAGCATTCTGTAGCATCTCCTATCTTCTATTGTCTTTATTGGAGCCATCTGATGTGCATTCCAAATTGGCATTTCATTGTATCAAGTTCTTGCTTATTGTTATGAAATAAAGATCAGATCTGCAGTGTTTTGGTTTGTCTATCATCTTGCATATGGTTGAGGTATGTTACATGGCTTATCTTCTTGTCTGTTGCTTCAAACACATATATAACACATCAGTAAACCCTAAGCGCAACCTAAATATTCACAATAAGCAAAGTGTTTGACGAAATGCCACAACCAATAAAAGTTTAAAAAGACAACCAAAAACGTGATGTTCCTGACATAATGGCTTGGGAACATTACAGAGCCCAAAAGAAAAATGAAATAATAATCCAAAGGTGAGTGAGAGGTGCGCCTTTGCCTTTTTTTTATACCTCCAATTTGTTTCTCTGTTGAGTTAGTTAACCCCTAGGGTTAACTCCTAGCTTACCCTCACATGTTCTATTCTTTCATTGAGTTACCTTTTCTGTTCCAGGTCAACTTAATATTATAATGTTGAGTTTAGCTGACTTCTCCCCATAGTGCATGAGACTATACTCTAGTGGGGATGACTAGACTACTGAGTCTCTCCAACCCTCTTCATCAAGAGGTGGGGAACATTAGAGTCTCCCCTGCTAGAAATTGCTTGCCCACAAGCAATTCTGAACCTGTCTCTTGCAATACCTGTTCACTCTCCCAAATAGCATCCTCAATGGGTAAGTCCTTCCAATTGACTAAGTATTCCTTGATGCTCCTCCTCCTTAGATTCTTCTCACGAACCTCCAATATCTCTTCTGGTATCAATATCAATTTCCCTTCTTCATCTAAGGACGGTAGTTCCTCAATTGGAGTGATGTGTTGGCCTATGGCTCTCTTCAAGTATGATACATGGAAAACATTGTGTATTTTGCTGCCCTGTGGAAGATCAAGCTCATGTGCCACGGCCCCTACCTTCCTATTGACCCTATAAGGTCCAAAGAATCGGGGTTGGAGCTTTTCTGCTCCACTTCTTTTGATGGATGCTTGTCTATACGGTTGGAGCCTCAAGTAAACCAAATCACCAACCTCAAATGTACACTCTACTCTGTGCCTATCTGCCTAGACCTTTTGTTGATTTTGTGCCCTTTGCAGGTGATCCTTCAGTTCTCTGAGTATATCCTAACTCTGCTGAATCCAATCCTGCACCATAGGAGCCCTGCTGTCACCAAAGACAATCTCTACAGAGGAGAGAGGGTCATAACTGTATAAGACTCTAAATGGAGTCATACCAATAGACATATGATGAGTGGTGTTGTAGCAGTATTCTCCCAAATGAAGCCACCTAACCCATGCTTTTTGCTGCTGCCCTGATATATAATTTCGGAGGTAGCCTTCCACCCACTTGTTGACTATTTCTGTTTGACCATCAGTCTGAGGATGGTAACTAGTGCTAGGGGTCAAGGTCCTACCAACCAACCTGAATAATTCCTGCCAAAAAGTGATCATGAATCAGCTATCCCTGTCACTCACAATGGTCTTGGGTAAACCATGTAGTCTGAAAACCTCCCTGAAGAACAAATCTGCAACCTGTGCTACACTGAAGTATGTGGCAATGGAGAAGAAGTGTGCAAACTTAGTTAACCTGTCCACCACTACAAAAATACAATCGTTACCCTGTGCTTTGGGCAATCCTGTGATGAAGTCCATAGAGATGCTTTCCCATTTGTGTTATGGGATGGGTAGAGGTTGTCATAATCCTACTGGATGTGTGTGCCCATCCTTGTTTACCTGAAAATTAGTGCATTCCTTGATGTGGCACATCACATCTTCCTTCAACCCTTTCCAAGAAAATCTTTCCCTTGCCTGTCGATATGTTTTGACAAATCCTTGATGTCCGGCCACTGGTGAATCATGGCATGCTTGTAGTATCTTGGCTTTAAAGGCTGACTCAGGAACCAAGAAAATTCGGCCCTTGTAGTAGATGATGTCATCCATTATTCTGAAGTTGTCATCCTGTACCTATCCATCCATTAATTGACATGCAAATTGGTTCTTTGAGTATTCCACTAAGAGGTGGGTCTTCCAGTCAACTGAGATATCGGTCATAGCATAAACCGATGGCCTCCTGGATAATGCATCTGCCACTACATTATTCTTCCCTTTGACGAACTCAATGTCAAAATCATAAGCCTGTATCTTGCTAACCCACTTTTGTTGTCTCTCATTTAAGTCCTTCTGATCCAAAACGTACTTAAGACTGTATCTGTCCTCGCCACAAATTTCGCTCCTACCAAGTATTGCCTGAACTTAGCCAATGCGTGCATGATGGCCAACATATCTTTGTCATAGATGGTATAAAGAAGCTCAGGACCCCTCAGTTTTCAGCTCTCATAGACAATAGGGTGCCTTTTCTGCATAAGCACTGCTCCAATGCCCTCCTTGGAGGCATCACACTCCACTGTGAAGGGTAGTGCGAAACCTGGTAGAGCTAAGACTAGGCACGTACTCATTACCTTTTTCATTTTGTCAAAAGTCAACTGTCCCTCTGAACTCCATTTGAATGCTCCTTTCTTGGTAAAATCGGTTAAGGGTGCACAAAGCTGTGAGAAACCTTTGACAAACCTCCTGTAGTAGCAACAAATGCCAAGAAACCCCTTCAATTCTGTAAGAGTCTTAGGTGTGGGCCAGTCAAGTATAGCTTGGATCTTCTCTTGGTGTACCTGTAACCCCTTTACCCCAATGATGTGTCCCAAATAGAGGACCTCTATCATTACAAATTCACATTTGGATTCCTTTGCATACAAGGATTGACCTTCCATAATGGCCAGAATCTGTTCTACATGATTAATATGCTCCTCCCAAGTCCGACTATAGATCAACAAGTCATCAAAGAATACTAAGAGGTACTTCCTTAATTGCTTGTTGAAGACATTGTTCATGCAAGATTGAAATGTGGCCGGTGCATTGGTCAATCCAAATGGCATCACTAAGAACTCATAGTGACCGCAGTGACATCTGAAAGCAATTTTGTTCACATCCTACTCCCTCATCTTGATCTGATGATAGCTAGAGCGTAAGTCAATCTTGGTGAAGTAAACAGCCCCATGAATCTCATCCAATAGCTCATTAATCCTTGGAATGGGATACATGTTCTTAATTGTCTTCTTGTTCAATGCCCTGTAATCAATACACATGCGCATGGTCCCATCCTTCTTTTTCACTAGTACCACTGAAGATGCAAAAGGACTGGAACTCGGTCTAATGTGGCCCATGTCTGGTAGTTCTTTGATAGCCTTCTCTATTTCGTCTTTGTATTTCTTTGGGTGTCTATAGGGAGTGGTGATGACAAGTTTCGCTCCCTCTTCCAACTCTATGATATGCTCAAACCCCCTATCTGGTGGTGCTCCTGGTGGAATGGGTCCAAAAACTTTGTTATGTTTGTTAATGATCCTCTGAATCTCTGGTGAATAATGAATCTCCCCTTTCCTATCCATTCGTACTGATATTCTACATTCAACAGCAAATGCAATGTCTTCTCTTCTGAAAATGGCCTCCATGCGCTTTGTTGTAACCACCCTAGGGGTGTTTCCTGACATGCCCCTAAGAACTACCTTTTTCCCACTTTCCTTGGTGAAGGACATCTCCATGTTCTTGTAGTTGGTAGTGATTGGCCCCAACGTACTAAGCCACTGAACCCCAAGGATGATATTAGTGTCTGGAAGGTCCATCACATAGAAGTCTTGTGCCAAATCATGTCTGCCCAATGTAAGCTTCATTCCCGGAATATACCTGTCACAGGGCATAGTGCACCCTCCTGCTACCTCCACCTTGAATCCTTCAAATTCAGCAGTGGGTATGTGTCTTCTTTGTAGTAGGGCCGAGTCTATGAAATTATGTGAAGCACCTCCATCAATGAGAACCGAAACTTTGTCCCTGTAGCACCCCTCTCATCCTGAAGGTGTTGAATTTGGGTACCCCACTGATGGATGCCAATGTTACCTTCTCCTCTGTTGCAAAGTTGTGACTTGCATCTTCATCTTCTGCGTTTTCGGTGGTGTCTGCCTCTATGTTTTGAAGGTGGCCATAACCTTCATCTTCCTCATTATCAGAAATTACTTCAATGTAGTGTGCCTTGCCTCTACCCATACATTTGTGGGTGGGATCCCAAGGTTCTTTGCATGTATAGCACAATTGTTTTCTCCTCAGTTCCCTTCTAGTGTTGTCATCCATTCTACCCCTACCTCTGCCAAACCCCCTTTGGTCTCTCCCTCCTTGGTTCATGGGAGGTCTTTGGTCTCTGCCTCCTTGGTTCATGGGAGGTCTTTGGTCTCTTCCTCCTGTGTTTAGAGGTGGTCTAGGGGTAAATCTAGATTTCGCTGCTGAGCCCAAATCCCTTGTCTTCCAAATAGCATCCTGTATGTTGGTAGGCTTGAAAGCCTTCACCCAACCCCTTAAGGGTTCCATCAACCCCTCTATGAAGAGAATCATGAGTCTCGCTTGAGACACATCTTATACCATAACTGTTATCCTCTGAAACTCCTCTATATATACCTCTGGTGTTCCTGTCTGCCTGAGTTGGGTGAGTTCTCTGAAATGTATCTCTGGATCCCCTTGGTCAAACCTGTCTATAAGCCTCTGTGTGAAGTCTGTGTAAGCCACGATCTAGTTGTGGCCTAATGTAGTTAACCCATGGTACCACCAATGATGAGCTTTGGCTTCCAAGTACATAGTGGCAAACTTGATGGCATCCATATCTTTCATTGGGTTAAGTTGTAGGTACGTATCAAGTTTTTGCACCCAAGCCTATGCATTCACCTTGGAAGATCCATCAAAGTATGGGATTTTCATCTTACCAGCTCTGCGCTCTAGTTCATAGTTATTCCCGTGATAAGGTTTGGGCTTACCCCTGAATTTAATCCCACAATATTGCTCCAGTGTGATCTTCCCTTGGATCCCTGCGCTCAGTGAATTATACTCCCTGGCATACTGTGCGAAATTGTCCTCAATCTCGTATGGGTAGTCTGGTTGTGTCTGGTTATCCAAGAATGAAGGTAGGTAGGGTCTAGGGGTGGTCCTACTGTGTGTCTGTCCCTGTGGTGCCCCTCCTCCATAGTTGTATCCCTCAGTGTGATAATGTGGAATGTGCTCCTGCTGGTGTCTAGTCCCTCCATGAGATCCACTAGCCTCTATGTTTGTATATATTTCGGGCCCCTTTCCTCCATGAGTCAAATGTAATAGGACATGCAAGATCTTATCCTGACTGGAATTTACCCTCTCCAAGGTCTCCCTCAACTAATTCTGACCCCTGCGCACAACCTCCTAGTTTTCCTGTAAATGGTGCACCAATGCACTCTCTCTCTGAAGTATAGATTGCTATAAGTCTTTTGCAAAGCTTGCTAGGACTTGTGGCTCACTGTCCTCACCTGAACCTTCCATGTTTGCCTCTAGTTCGCCTGTCTGCTTCCTATGTCTGCCCATATAGATACCACTGAACTTCTGCATGCGCTAATCCCCACTAGCTGGGAGGATGAACGTTCTGATGCCACTGTAATGTTCGCAAGCCAAATTTTTCGCTGGGAACACTAACTTCTCTCTGTTAATTGTTGTTTGGATGTGTGTCTGCAGGTTTTCTCTTGGAGTTGCGTTTTAGGGTTTGTGTATTCAGTTATCAAGCATGTGAACATAGATCTGAAGATGCATTATACAGAAATACAAGAGATAGCAAGAAACACCAGATATGGAATCAAACAACGTAGATTTGACCTTTATTTAGATAATGTGAGAAAACCTGATACAATAAGACTGCAGATCTGGAATAATATCAGATAGATCCTCTAGCTGGAATATGAGCTGCTACAAAATGCTCAAGATATGAAGATACAAACCTCCAAAGGCTGAATACAAGCTGAAGAACAATACAAGATAAACTTCTTTCCTTCCAGGGTCCAGTCCAAACCCCCCTGGCTGAAGTTATGCCCTCCTAGATAGCTGTGAAGATCCAATATTTCGGCCTTGCTGCTAGAAGCCCTCAAATGCCACAAAACTTTGTGGAATGGTAGATCAGGGCAAGGTAAACCCCCTCCTGAAGTCTCAAGTTGAAATACCAAGATCTGCTCCTCCAAATGTTGAAACTCCAAACTAAACTGCGCCCTCCTGAAGACTGCCAAGACCCAATAATTCGGCCCTGTTGATGGAGACCTCCAAACACTCTGAAACTCTCCGGAATGATAGAACGAGGCAAGGTGAACCCCTTGGTGAAGTCTCTGGCTGAGATATGAAGTTTTGCCCTTTCAAACTGAGTAGATCTACTTTCCAATAGTGCTTTCCTTTTCTCCAAATCTTGCCAATGCTTCAGGAAATCAAATGGCAAGTATAGCTCTCTCAAAATGTATTAGAAATGATGATCAAGGCCCCGCAGAGAAAACCCAAGTGTCCAAATGTCCAAAAGCCTTCTCAAACTCTTGGATCGAAACTTCCTTCAATCAATGGTGCGCCCCCTTGTTGGAAACCCTCCAAGTTACGCCCTGCTGCTGCCCTGGATGGAAGATGGTACCTGTAGCTGTTGTAGAATGGTGTGGGTGGAGTATTGCATCCCTGAGACCAAGCTTGGAACAAGAGAGGTGGGATCTTTCACCACCAAGTGGTCCCCTAGGGTTTGTATTCTCAAAACCCTCAAAACTGTTGTGCTCTAGAGCCCAAAAGCAAAATGCAATAATAATCCAAAGGTGAGTGAGAGGTGCGCCCTTGCCTTTCCTTTATACCTCCAATCTGTTTCTCTGTTGAGTTAGTTAACCCCCACGGTTAACTCCTAGCTTACCCTCACGTGTTCCATTCTTTCATTGAGTTACCTTTTCTTTTCCAAGTCAACTTAATATTATAATGTTGAGTTTAGTTGACTTCTCCCCATAGTGCATGAGACTACAGTCTAGTGGGGATGACTAGACTATTGAGTCTCTCCAACCCTCTTCATCAAGAGGTGGGAGACATTACATCTCCCTCATGCACCATGGATATAATTTCCTTTTTTCTAACAGTGGACAGATTGCAGATTGGACTTTTGAAATATGTAACTTTGTCTATTTAAATCATGGGACAATCATATTCTTTTTAAGATACAACTCAAAGATTCATGATAGTGGACAATTTTATGATCTGGATATTGAAAGGTGTAATTAATGTCCTACTAAGTCAAGGAACATCTATCTTTTTTCTGATATAGCTCACTGATATATAAGGTATGTATGCAGAGTTTTTGCTCCATCTGACTACAAAACCCTTAGTTTTGATTCTTGAATGCCTTGAGGCATATGACAATGTAATTTTGTTTTATATAAATAAAATTACAGATTTTTTTCCTTGGAGGAAAAAACAATGATAGAGTTACTAATCTAATGGTGAAGCACTTGGGGAAAATAGCTCCATAGGAGTGTTTTTCGTCCCAACCATAGGCACCAGCTTGTGTAGGTGCCACCCCCAAGCCAGGCAATGAAGCGACAAAGGCAGATTTGCCAACTGGAGCTCTCAAACACAGTCCCAACCCAGTGTACAACTTAGATGGGCCTTGTTATTCCAAGGATAGAATTCCGGGCAGCTCAACTAGCTCTCGAACATGGAAAAACCTCTTCCTTCCAACACAACCGTACACAGACACCCCCTTTCCCTGCAGAACAGTGCCTCAAGGTCCAAGGAGTCCAGTTTGGCCAACTATCTATGTGAAAGAAGAGTCCATGGTTCTCATCAACACCCATGTCCCTCACAGCAGCATGGTATATCCCATGGTATACTTCCTAAGCAATAGAAGCTTAGCACAAACTTCAGTGTCTATGAAAGTCCAAGCTATAAAACTCTCTAAATTATCAAAATTTACATTACATCCAGCGTTCCAGAGGAAAGAACGGGATTCACAAGAAGAACATACCACAAATGCCATGCAGAGTGCCTACAAAACTAGGGAATAGTTCTCAACATTTTGTTACGTTGCTTATTAAGCATCCTCACCTGCCACATGGAAGCTAATTAAAATTCTAAGTGAGTTACAAGAAAAGAATCATGCTATTGAGAACGACCCTACTTGTTATTATTACATATGTGATAATTATCCAAGACACTAAAATCTGTAGTCTTCTGCTTGTAACTATATGCGGGGAGAAGACGCAGGAGTCATGTAAGAAACACTTAGCTGTTACACGGAATAGTGACAGCTACATGGCAGTCACCTTTAGAGAAGAATCTGCAATAGGGATTCGAGATTGCCATATAGATTTCCTTAGATGCACAAAGATAATCCACTGCATAGGCAATGAATAACTTAAAGATGACAGTCCTGAAGTTGCCTGAGTACTCTATCGTGGCTCTTAGCTGAAGTTAGTTTGATTGAAAAGCAGATCTTGTATGGAGTTCCGCACTCTCTTAAGTAAAAATATGGGGCTTTAACTACCAAAAACAAAACCGAGGAAACATGATGATAATCTGTTTTCTTAGGGAGCTAGTGAAGCTTTGGGGCCCAAAATATAACTACATGCTTATTGGGCACCCATTTTCTCACCATAACTTGGGAGGTCTTTACCAGCATGTTTTACATGTATAGTTGGAAGGATCTAATCTGACCAATAAGTTTAAAAGTCCTCGTCTTTATTTCCTAGGTAGTATCCTTGAAACAAATTACTAATAAGTCAAGTGCTGCAGAAGGAAAAAGTTCTGTATACCTGGAATATGAGGAGAATATGCAAAAATTCCTTCAAAGTACCAGATAGCCTTTGTTGCATTGGGAAAATGGTCAGTTAGAAAACTCCCACCATTCTCTCTATCAAATGATGCAGTGAATCCCCATTCATTTCCAGCAAGTGCACCCAAATCCAAGATTTCAACAGCAAGAAGATCGCCAGGCCTTGCAGGAGCACCTGATGGGTCTATAATCCTGATTGGCCCACTAAGGTAGTGTGCCTGCCAGTTTGTTTTGCATCCAAAATCATGGCTCCAGATCAATGAAATGCTTGTTCTCTCATGCAATTGAAGATTTTAAATGCAATTGTAGAGGTCTAATTCACAAAGAAAACTAATGGAAATAAGTGGGTTCAATGTAGAATATTACTATGGACGCATCACAGAACTTGATATCCTCTGCAGAATCGTTGTCCTTAATTGCACCCCCACTAAAATCAACTGTCTCGACTCTGAAAACTTCTCCTTCCACAACTTGTGCAACGTGGGGAATCTCAGGATGCCATCTGTTGTGTAGAGGCTTCTCCTGCTCCCATGGCTTCTTCCACACATCCACAGTTA
>SNQJ01S0053219.1:19211-33584 GCA_010110895.2 Picea sitchensis
AATTGCACCCCCACTAAAATCAACTGTCTCGACTCTGAAAACTTCTCCTTCCACAACTTGTGCAACGTGGGGAATCTCAGGATGCCATCTGTTGTGTAGAGGCTTCTCCTGCTCCCATGGCTTCTTCCACACATCCACAGTTAGCACAGGCCTTGGTGTCGTCGGAGCCATTAATCCCAATCCTCTGTAAGTAGAATCAAACTCAATATCATTTGAATCAAATATTACAAATATATTGGACCTGAACGTATTTGAAAGCTAAGGAAATTTGAGACCAAGAATTCAACTGGGATTACCTCTACCAAATGAGCTTCTTGTATGAATCTATCTCCCAGAAACCCACCGCAAACTCTCTCTGCTAAATAGCAACGGAGTGATAAACGTTCTGCATCGCCTGGCAGGGAAGTCTTTCGCACCCTTTTAAGTGCACTAGATTCTTGGTGGGAGAAAGCGAGAGAGCTTGATTGATAGCAACATGTTTCAAAGAGACCACATACTTAAAGTGACTTGAATGGTGAAATTATGTATCGTATTCATGTTCTGAGTAAATGCTTATCCCTTGACACCACCGCGCACTTATGTCCGTTCTCCTCGTCACCTCCCCCACTAAGTCCATTCCCATCAACAGCACTTTACAAAGTCCACGTATGTTCCACAACAGGTTGAATATATTTAGCGATGAATTTACATGAATAGTTGAAATATATTTAGTGATCAATTTACATCAATTTTATGTGAATTTATATAAAATGATTTATGTGAATCTATATAAAATGATTTTATAGCATAGCTGGTTTCTCATAATTGTTTGATAAATCTACATGAATAGTTGAAATATATTTAGCGATGAATTTATATGAATAGTTGAAATATATTTAGCGATGATTTTACATCAACTTTATGTGAATCTATATAAAATGATTTCATAGCATAGCTGGTTCCTCATAATTGTTTGATGAATTTACATGAATAGTTGAAATATATTTAGCCATGAATTTACATAAATAGTTGAAATATATTTAGTGATCAATTTACATCAACTTTATGTGAATCTATATAAAATGATTTCATAGCATACGTGGTTCCTCATAATTGTTTGATGAATTTACATGAATAGTTGAAATATATTATATATTTAGTGATCAATTTATGTGAATCTATATAAAATGATTTCATAGCATACCTGGTTCCTCAGAATTGTTTGATGACATTATGTAAAATGATTTCATAGCATACCTGGTTCCTCATAATTGTTTCATGAATTTACATGAATAGTTGAAATATATTATATATTTAGTGATCAATTTATGTGAATCTATATAAAATGATTTCATAGCATAAGTGGTTCCTCATAATTGTTTGATGACATTATGTAAAATGATTTCATAGCATACCTGGTTCCTCATAATTGTTTCATGACATTATGTAAAATGATTTCATAGCATACCTGGTTCCTCATAATTGTTTCATGAATTTACATGAATAGTTGAAATATATTATATATTTAGTGATCAATTTATGTGAATTTATATAAAATGATTTCATAGCATACCTGGTTCGTCATAATTGTTTGATGAATTTATATGAATAGTTGAAATATATTATATATTTAGTGATCAATTTATGTGAATCTATATAAAATGATTTCATAGGATATCTGGTTCCTCATAATTGTTTGATAAATTTACATGAATAGTTGAAATATATTATATATTTAGTGATCAATTTATGTGAATCTATATAAAATGATTTCATAGCATACCTAGTTCCTCATAATTGTTTGATGACATTATGGATAATGATAATGTAACCTTCCATTTATGTGAATCTATATAAAATGATTTCATAGCATAGTTCTTCATTTATGTAAATCTATATAAAATGATTTCATAGCATACCTCGTTCCTCATAATTGTTTGATGACATTATGGATAACGATAATGTAACCTTCCAAATATTTCAAAGAAATATATTTAATAATCATTTTACATAAATTTTATGTAAATTTATATAAAATGATTTTATACTATGGTTTTTTTTAAATAAAATGAATAATATAAAATTAATTAAATATAAATTTTATATTATATTGGGTTTTTTAGAATTGTGTGATGATATTATGGATAATAATAATGGTCAATTTACATGAATTTTATGTAAGTTTATATAAAATGATTTTATGATGATGATGGCTAATGTTCATTGAGATCAAAATTGGTTTATAGGACCTTAAGAAAGGTAAGAAATTATTTAGATTTCTTTATAATGGTATTTAGATGCTCAAAAAACATTAGGAGGTGTGTTCCAAGATTACTATAGTTTTGATGACTTAGAAGGTTAGGAAGGTCTATACTATGACACATATTTTGAAATTGAGATCTAATTTGGGTATATGCAGGACATTCCAGGCAAAAGTTTTTTTCATCCTTTCTAGGTGTCACAAAGGTGACATATTCTTTCATGCCATGGTGTCCAAGCCCTAGTCTCACTATGTAGCTCATGAGAATTAGTTCTAATTTTAGTAAATTGATTTTATTTTTAAATCTAGTCAAAATAAAGAGATACTTTTGATCTTCAAGATAAGGTTGATCACCTCCTTATAATATCTTAATTTTCTTTTATTCTCCAATGATTTAACTAAAACTTGACATCATTATTAAATAAAATAAATAATATAAATTTTAAAACTAATTGTTTTTATATAATAAAAAATATATATCTATTTTATTTTATTTAACTTTGTTATTATATTATTTGAAACCTAACCCTTAACCAAGGAACTTAAACTATTAAGCATCATTTTCAAATGAAGAACCAATGTGGCACTTATTTAAATAACATTCTCAAAAATCAACCATCATGGTTTCATAGTGATGTTTTAATGTAGTGAGTTTATTATAAATGAATTATTCTCATTTCAAATTGATGTTTTATAAATTTTTATTATAATTTTAATAAAATTTTATATTAAAATTTTACAAATAAAAATAAATAAAAATAAAGACAAAACTATAAAAATTATTGAAAAGAATTAGAAAATACTTTACTTTCACATTATTTAGTTTTGAACTTGCATAACGCAGGGATGATCCAAGTTTCTCTCTTGACTCATGTTTGTCTCTTGACTCACAATACTCTATTTTCATTGCCTAATTTCACTTTTTATGATTGAAAACTTTAATTGCTGCAAAGAATTAAAAAATACTTTACTTTCACATTATTTAGTTTTGAACTTGCATAACCCAGGAGTGATCTATGTTTCTCTCTTAGTCATGTTTGTCTCTTGACTCAACCAGTACATATCATCTATTTTCATTTCATTATAACAATACTCTATTTTCATTGTCCAACTTCACTTTCATGATTGAAAACTTTAATTAGATTATAAGGAAATATTTTACCTAAGTATTTTTAAATCTAAATCCTATAATTATAAACAAAGTTATAAAAATAATATTATGCCAATTTTATTATGCATTGTGACTTTATTTAAGTATAAACTTCATTAATAATAATAATAGATAGAAAATATTCAATAATAATAGTAAATATATATTAGTTATAAAAGAGAGAAAATACTTGGTAATGTTTTAAATATTTAAAATTAACTAATATTCTTAATTTAATCACATCCTTTTTTGGAATTTGATTATACAATATGCTATGTTTATAGTTAATATTTTACTAATTTTATTTTTAACGATTGGATTTTTATTGAAAAGTTAACATAGGTATTGGTGAAAGTCTAATCAAAACTTTATTGTGAAAATCTATAATCAAATTTCATAAAATCATAATAACAATGCAATTTGTATCATATTAATGCAAAAATAAAATTCATAACTGTAGAAATCAACAAAAGTATATAAGTACAAGATATTTTTCTCTTCTTTAATCATTTCTTTAAATATTTATGAGACAGTTTTATAATCTTATTTTTACTCCTAAAACATTAAGAATAAAATCAAGTTTCATTTTACACAAAAATAAAAAATAAAAGAATTAGAAGATCTTTTATATCTTTATATTAATTTGCAAACACATTTTTGTATTTTTTTATAACTAAACAATTTCAATAAAAAGACTCATTTGTGATAATGATGTCATCTTTGCTTGACATTCTATAAGGATGTTCTATAGGGATGTTTACTTTCTATATTTTGAGTTTTACATTCATTTTCATTGCGCATCTTCAACTCCTATGCTTATTTTCATAGTTTGCATAGCTTATGTTCATTTATCTTTCTCAATAACCTATGTAAAATGTAGGATGTGGAAATTTTTTAAAATTTTGATTAAAAAAATTTAAGTGTGAACAATGTTTCTTTTAATATGTAGTATTTTTAATAATAGAAAACATAACTTTATCCAATTTTACTATTTAATTATTTTTCAAAACATTTAGTCTTATGATAGACATATTCATTTCCAATATATTTAAATATAAAAAAAAAACTCTAAAAATCATTTAATATAATTCTATTTATTTATTTAATAAACCTTGTTGCATAACAATAATCATCATCATCACTGTAATCTCTTATCAAAGATGCAATTGTTTAATATATTCTCATTTTTCTAAAGAAAAATATTTTCCATGTTTCCCTTTTTATGTAGCTAAATTCCATTACATTTAATAACAGTAACTTGCGATAATCTTTTGAGTCAAACACATATTTTTAGTGTATCCAGGAAGAAATTAACATTATCAATGCAAGCATTGATATTAGAGAGTATTGTTTTTATTTTTCACTCTTCATTATAAAAAATCTATAATAATACCAAATGTAGGTTAAAGCGTTGGAGCTTTAAATTTAAATTGAAAACACTTCGATTGGTTGATACAAGAGTGCAATTTCATCTTCTATGTAAGAGTATATGCAAAATATACTTTGTAGGAACACTGCAACTATGTTAGATGTACATGATTAGTTTCGAGCTAACAACACTAACCTTGCTTATGAGATAGACTACCTTGGGATAGAACATTTATGATCTATGTGCTAGACCACTTTGGTATAGAACATTTAACTTAGTGCCAACAATAGTCAATACATTGTATTAATTTGTTGACAACTCAAATTGCCACATCAAAACCTAAACGGACCACACAAATGATAGAAGAAATGATCAACTTGAATAGGATCGATTATTATATACGCAATATAACAATTCAGTTGGATCAAGTTAATATAGTGAACCTAAAAACAAAACAAAAAATAGATAGTAATTATGCACTCAACCTACACCAACATTAAATACCATCATGAAAATTAAGTGAGCTATCATATTCTTTGTACAAATTCTTTTATTCTTTTATTTTTTATTTTTTTATGCAAAAAATGATTATAATTTTATCAATTAAAAATAAAATGCATTGCTTACAACATTAAAAAAAGATCCAATAAGGCATATAAGATTCGTGAACGGAACTGTGACAACTCATGATTCCTTACAGTAAGATCTCCTAAATCCCTAAAAAAAAAAGTAGTTTAGAAAGCATTCACTAATTCATATGTCTCTACACATTCCCATTAAAAATATTAGATAGAATTAAATTACAAACAGAGCATTGAGATGCTCTCAAAACAACATCGTGGAATTGTTAAATAAAGGGAGGATGAGAATATTCATAGACATAACCACCAACATGTTTCTAGATGATTTGTTCACCTCATACTAGTTGTAAACCTTCCTTTGATAGAACATCAGTAACATGATTCCTTTCCCTATAGACATGTAGAAAGGATATGTGATCAAAAGCCTAGATTAAGCCAAATATTTCTTCAAGTAAGGGTTGAAGAATATAATTCCTCAACATAAACTCCTTTTACACCTGTTATATCACAAGAAGAGAATCCCCCAAAAAAAAATGAGATTTTTTACACCTTTTTTCTATAGCCAACAAAAGGGTCAATCAAAAAGACACCAACTTAGCTAAGTTACTAAAACCAAGCCCCACTTCTACTTTGAACTTAAAGAAGTGAGTCTTAGCTAGAAATAATATACCCCTAGATCCATAAGTCTTTGGATCACCTTGTGAAGCCTCAAAATATATCTAGGCTACATATCTTTCAATGTGCTCCTCTACCATTTGTGTACTTTATTTTCATTGTTTAACTTGTTTGAAGTAGGATAATATATTGAAGCTTTGAACTACACACTCAAGAGGAGGGTTAACTCTATCCTCAAAATCTTTGTATAAATATATAATATATATCACATAAAATTATAAAATCATCTCCACCGTTTATTCGTTGTCGCACTACTCTATAATCTTTTTCCACTGAAGGTTATGAGCATAATATTGGTACAAACTTTTCTCATTAAAAAAAAATTGTACATCTTAAACATATAATATTTGTTCATTTTAGAAAAAATAAATAAATTCTACATCTTAAACATATAATAAATATGTATTGTCTCATGCCCTCATGAATAGATATTTGTTATCATACTTAATATCTTTATACCAATAATAAACATACTCGTCCTAAATAGTCATAATGCATTACTCTCTTTCATTATCGACTTATTTTTTTGCAAAATATCATTGCCAAAATTATTGTTTAATTTTTATTTCTTATACAACATGACTTTTTATTTTTGGGTTGGAGTTGGGGACTTATTTTCCCCCAATCCCTTGAGCCTTTCTACTAGAATCTATTATCTACTAGGAGTGATATTGAATCGGGGCAAGTCAACAAGACTATCACACACGGGATATGTCACTTAGAGAATTCTCAAGTAGAGCCCAGATGAGGTGCTTTGAGAATTGAACCTAGGGTAGTTATGGTAAAATACCATCGATCTATCAGTAGAGTACAACCTAACCAACATAAATGGATGGCCTTAAGGATAACATGGTGTGGGATTTCATCCACTTATGTATGCATCATTAGCACTATTTGTTAATAAATTTTGCATATGTTATTCTCTAATAGCATTGTTTACTTTGCACACTCTCACTTACTCAAGACATGTTCTTATATGCTTATCTGGTTCATTATTTAATCCTATAAAATTCCATTATCTACACCATTATGTTGGTTAGGTCTACAAGTAGAGTACAACCTAACCAACATAAATGGATGGACTTAAGGAGAACATGGTGTGGGATTTCATCCACTTATGCATGCATCATTAGTATTGTTTGTTAATAAATTTTGCATATGTTATTCTTTGTTAGCATTGTTTACTTTGCACACTCTCACTTACTCAAGACATGTTCATATATGCTTATGTGGTTCATTATTTAATCCTATTAAATTCCATTATGTACACCATGGACAATCATATCATTGTCCCTTATCATCTCTTAAAGATTACAACCAAATATATATTTTTTGTTAAGCACAACCCTCCTAAGATGTGAAGCTCCTCATAAGTCGATAGATTTGATCATTTATCAATTTGGACACTATTGTTGGCCTAACGATTGGTATCATAATCGAGTCACTACATGACCTAAAAATTGATTGAATAAATCTATATGAGTTGAATAACCATGTGGACAAGGTCTAAGTAGAACAAGCACATGGTTGATCCAACTCCCCTAGTTATCCTTACTTCACACTCACCACAACCTCCAATGGAAAGTAATACCAAGTCCACCAACTCAATGAGTCTTCATGCAACCATATCTCTATCATTGTTCAATCAGTCTTCATTCAACCATAGCTCTATCATTGTTCAATGAATCTTAGTGCATAATTATTCATGAACATTATTTATGAATTGTGCACACAAATAATTATTTGTGCACTTGGAATCATTCAAATTAAGCTTTGTAATTATCAAGATAGGGTTAACACACTTTAGTGAACTTATCATGATCTTATCTTGTATTGTCATAATCCAAAGTTGTATGTAATTTTAACTTGAGGAATTAGGTGTTTAGTGAATTATAAATGAATGAGGCATTCATCCTTGAGTTGATTGCTTTATTTATTGGACTAAGGTCCTAATTGTATTTGATGAGAAAGTGAACAATTAAGAATTAGATCATTGAGCATCAATCCTTTTGATGTAAGGCACAACAATAAATATGTTCTATTGATCCATGAATGTGTCCTTCTCGGAGGGTTTTACCATGTGAATCATGGTGTTCCTTCTTTCATTTGTGTGTGAGTTAGTGCATAGGTGTTCAATCTGATGACTATCCCCAAATTCCTACATGGTATTAGATCCATGTGAATATTAACTCTTCTCCAAGATCAAGAAAGTGCTTTTGGAGTATTTGTGAATTTTTCCTTCTGATTTATTGATTACGCCTCGCAACAAATTTCTACTGATGAAGTCCTTTAGATCCACCATAATGGATATAAAACCAAACTTATGGTTCCTTCTAGATCTAAGTTTGAAAAGATGTGGGTGCTCTTCATATCTATGTTAATGAATGCATTTAGGGAAGATCTAATCATAAAGATGCATTTTGAATTATCAAAATAGCTAGGGTAGGCTTCTATTTCACGAAAATCAACCTCCAAATGCTTTATATTTGTAGAAAAGATCTAGCTCATTATGAATTGTCCATTTTCTCTAAGGTACATTTTTATTTTTTTACAAAACAAAGCAACATATTTTTTAAATTTAGAAAGTTTAATTCACTCAATTAGTTATTGTGAGAATAAATCAAGACACAACTAAGTTGAATGAGGTCTTAGGATTAAACCTGGTCAACTCTTATTCTTTTATTGGGATCATTCACACCCTCATTTTGTTGTCCCACCATGTCACCAAGTGATGCAACAACATGTGGCACATATTCAACACACACACCACGTCACTTCTACATGTACCCTCCTTGACATATGAGCTCAACAGTGAAGGAAACCAACCCTTGCCAATTGGCATTTCTTGACACATGGACCCTTGATTGCACTGACATGCAGACAAGCACCTCAACTGGAGAAAATAATATTTCCATAAGGTCAAACCATACATGACGATAATGCTCGATAGCCCACATAGAATGTAAACTCAATGACAGACCCTATGATGCACATTGATACATGGCACCATATTACAATGTCATTAAGATTTCCATGTGGTCTTGTAACGAAGTTTGACATGGCTCAACAAAATTTTCCATGTCAACACCCATATTGCACACATCATACTATCACATGGTGTCATTGATACCACACCTCCACAATGAGCATGCATAGTCAACTTGTCACATCAACAATATGGCTCTACCCAATTAGTTTATAGTTGAACCTTGTCATCTTAGTCCATAGTTAGAATGCCACATTAGTGATTTGCACAGTCAATATATTGCATCATCATACACATTGCTACATCATCACATGTTTTAAGACTCCTCAAAGTTGCATTTTTTAAATCAACACTTCAACTTATGTAGGTGATATCTTAGCCATATAGAAGTATTTTCAATGAATAAATTTTTATTTCATATAATGTTTGAAGCTCTACATAGTGGCTTAGTTATTTTTAGCATTTTTTGGTTGTCTTTCATGCAAATTTTTTAATGTCTTTTTAGATACATTGCAAATCCCATTTTGGAATCCTTTTCGAGGTCATAACTTTTTAGTGACATTTGTTTTGAAATTGTGTAATTTTTCAATACCTGGTCATTCGTGTAAACATATTTCATATTTGAGCTCCTATGCAACAAGTACTCAAATTATTAAATAAGGTACTTCTATTTCTCTCCATGGATTCTCTTGCTTCACTACAAGATATAATCATCAACCTTTAAGTTTAGTTTCTTGAAAAGGATAAATCCATACATAATCTATGGGATCCCAACCAAAGCCTGATCCTAAAAGTGAATAAATTAAAGCATAAGAAAGAAGCATCATTGACCTCTCATGAACATTGTTTTCTCGTTGTGTTAACAATTCATGAGAAGAGCAAACTTCTTACCACTTTTCATTTATCTTCTCATGCATTGTTGGCTATTGATGGGCCACTGCCTCATGCATTTAAGCAACAAACCAAATTCATTAGCTCTAAATTACTTCATTGGATGGGATACAAAGGTGGAAGACTTGGTAAACATGCATAAGTTATTGTAAATCCCACTTAATCCAAAACTCGACCAATTTGCATAGAAATTGGATAATTTTTTACTTCATCCCCATTTGAAAGGCAACGTAATCCCTCTATAATACTTATTTCACATGAACCAAAGCCTTCTTATGTTGCTTCATCTCATATTATTTTGCAATTTTATGATCATTCACTACTATCTAACTCATCGTACAATATTTTATCCATGCCAACACTTGAGTTTGATTCTAGTTTGCAGGAACACGTCTTGCACTTGTTGATCAACCAATTATGGTATCTTATCTACCCACATATCATCCATATCAACCCCTCATTATTGTGATCAAATGCATTTTCACTCTCCATCCATGCATTGACAATTCTATCCCAACGATACTTCTTATAGATCTTTGAAGAAGAGGCATAATAGGTAAAATCTTGGATAGATACCTTTTATGAGGGTTTTTTGTGGTTGGATTGATTACTAGGCATGGAAACATTTGATTCCGTGTTTAAATTGATCTCATTGACTTGTTTCAATGATTGTACATCAATGCATTCCTCCCCACTCCATTTGATTGCTTGATTGATCGTTGACAACATTATGGCTTTGTTATAACCACTTTTCACCACTTGTCCATTAGGCTACTTTTAAATTTGTGTTTGTTTCACCATTTTTAGTGGAGGTGATTTGGAGCTCATTGTTAGACTAAAGGAATCTTCATTGACCTTGTGTTTCCTTCACTATTTTTTTCCTCATATCAAGTGAAGGTTTTTGGAAGGTTTTGAGTTATGCATATAGACTCTCCATTGCAAGATGCTTGGCACCTTGTCTTGGGTAGATTATAGTTTCTAACTTTTTAATTAAATTCACTTGACATAGGCCCAATTTTTCCTACAATGTTTGTGATTAAGGGGGGATGGCATGTACTTTATATTATTGCAATTTTGTTTCACTTTGATTGTAGTTTTGGCGTTTTCTTCTCTTTTGTGAAGCAATTTGTCTATCTTTGTAGGTTGGCACTATTTTGTTCTTGGAGCACTTATGCTTTCTTTTCACAATAATGATTATATCTATTTGGAAAATCTTCAATGTGGAACCTTGGAAAATGTTCTAGAGAAAGTACAAAATTAGACGATCTAATCTCTACAAACATGGTGTCCCGTTTTGTGAGATATTTAGACAAAAATAGAAAAGTTATTTTACCCCAGAGGTAGTAAGTAATTTGTCTAAAAAAATGGCTTATAAGATAAATAAAACGATAATACATAAACTAACTAGTTTGTGTTAGAATTTCATAGTTGTATTCCACTAATTTGACTTTGGTTTAGTACCAAGTTTTCTCCATTTTCTCTTCTGTGTATCTAGTACATGGTAGTCTAGATGAAAGAGATTCCATGATGGGGAATCCCACGAAGTTGGAAATTTTCACCATCAGTTTTGACCAAGAAGTCATGTCACTTCCATCTCCATGATCTTCACCTTAAGACTGGACATGGAAGTCTTGATTTATGTTTCTCTATTCTCCATTAGTTGTAGGCAACCTTCTTGATATACATCATAGGTGCTCCATTCGTTCTCCATTTCTGTCAATTGGGATTCCAATTGTGATTTCCAACACACTGATTGAAGGATTTAATAGGTGAGATCCCCTTGGTTCTCTACAATATCATGACCATAGAGGTTGAGGCTTATTTTTAGATCCCTTATCTCCCTATAAAGTGTGTAACAACATTATGAACATTTTCCAAAATCCATCTCATCGAGTCAAGGGTGAGAGGTATGACACAAGTACTCCATAGAGGAGGAGGAAGGTTGTGGACAAAGGAAGGGATTGAATGATTCCTTTGTTGAAGGGTGATAATAATTAAAAGTTCCCCAAAGATGAACCATAGTTGATACAAGTGAGACAGTAGGGATGTGTACTTCAATTTCTAGCAAGGTGCATGCAAAGTAAATAAACAATATGGGGGAATTATCCCCCTCCCTTTGATTTCATGAAGCTTTATTGCCTTTTCCCACCTTTAGGAAGTTCTAAGAATTTTCCTTTTGATCATGGTATGGGTTGAGCAAAAGAGTGGAGGCGTTCTTAGTTAGGAAGAGTCGGCTTTCCTTCTATCATTACCATGCCTAGGTGGCACTCTGAGGCATAGGTGGCACTTTGAAATTGATGGATCCAAGGAGAGGATCTTCAAAGGATTATAGAAATGGTAGTTGAGGAAGCAAAGGATCAATTTCATAGTGATAAAATGATTGTGCTTGAGTCTTTGATTATAAATATATATGACACAATTTTGTCTCTTAGAAGCATTAGTCCTTGGTAAGCCACAAGAGATTTGTTTTTTTCATTGGTGGCTTATCCAATTTTATAGAGAAAGGATAGTTCTTGTTGTTTATAGAGAAATTGAACATCTAGTATCGAGCATCAATTCATTACAAATTGTAACATTTATTAGTTTTGATTAATGTAAAGCACACCAATAAATATTTTTTGTTGCTTCATTTATGTTTCCCTCTTAGAATGTTTTACTGTGTAAAACACGATGTTCCTTCTTTGATATGTGTGTGATTTAGAGCTTAAGTATTCAATTTTATGACTATCCCAAAGTTCCTAAAATGTATCACTCCAAAAATAACGTGAGGAAAGTTTTGGCCAATATGTAGACTTATTTAATAGGATTGTGTACCAAGCTACACATACTACATCCTTACAACCCATATCTACATCAATTGGTGGAAATAATCCATTCAAGGTGTATATGAACTTTGACATCCCTATATTTGATGGTGGTGCTAATGCAAAGACACTTAGTGAGTGGTAACATGCTCTCCAATCCTACTTTGAAGCTGATATTTACAATGACACCAAGAAAATAATCTTACATTTCATAGAGATGTCTCATGTTGCATAGAGCTAGCGAGAATCCTACAAGAGACAGTGCAAAGATCATGATGCATAGACCATAACCTAAAATGGATTTATGGAGGGCATACATAAGAAATACTATATGTTGAAGAATTATGAAGAACAATATAGGAGATGGTAACCATCATGCCAACATCATGAACATTTTGTGCAAGATTGCACAAACGAATTCAATGAGCTCATGTTTCAGTTACACATCAAGCAACCAAAGTTCAACATGTTATCCCCAATTCCTAGGGATAACTAAGGAGATTATGTATCGAGGCCCTCAGGTTGCAAACATGGAGTACCGAGAGACAACTTGACCAGTAGTGTCCACTTGCACAGAAAGAGACCCACCTCGCCACCACAACTCTAGGTTTGTCACGACGATATCCACCACATCAGCTGGCCTCCATAAGACATTAGGTCTTTCTCCATGAGGTACAAGCCAGGTATTATGGTGAGTTTCATTTCAAAATTTGAGGCATTTGAGTTTGTTGCATCTATTACTTCTTTTGATTATGTGATGTTTTCTTGGAGATTATGCTCTTTGTCATGTTTCACTTTGGTGGTTGACATTGCAGCCTAGTAAGTGGGTCACCCTTAGGGATAGGGTTGCTATTGGGAGGTCCTCTTGACGAGTCATCATTCCATTCTCGACCATACTTGTCACTTTCCACACTTCATCCTCTCATCTCCTTACTTTTTGTTATTTTTGGGTGTACTGACCCAACAAGAGGTTGTCCCTCGTTTCATGGGAAGAAGGGGCTAAAGGCCTAAAGGCTTGTATCTTGAAAAAGATAAAATCCAAACCATTAACCTTCTAGATGCTCGCCTAGGGATCCCAAGGACAATGAAACGTCTCTTATAAAAATTGACGGGACCCATGAAAGAATAACTAATAACAAATGCCAACCAGGGAGGGGCATGTGTGGGCACTATTTTTGTTTCTTAGATAGAAGCCCCACACATGTTTCCAACTTGCGAAAGCATTGTGTGACCAGAGTAGAGTCAAGGTGGGCACATTTTTTATTGCTCAGGTATAATCCCCACCTTGGATTCAACCTGGAAACATTTTAAAAGAATTAAAGGCAATAAATGGGATTGGAAAAAGGTTGCATTGAAAACGAAGGTGCAACACACCCTCTATAAAGGCACCCATAAGTGATACACTACAACCCCTTGTATGTCATGGACCCCATGCCCAAAAGTATTCCCCTCATCCATGTCACCTCATCCACATGACTTAGAAGGAGGATCCCTTGGGAAACACCCCTAAACTTGTGGTACGATTCACCCAATAGGTCATTTTGTCAACCCTCCCATACCTAAACTTGGAAAATTCCATAGGGTCTTTCATCATTGGTTTATTTTGACGAGGTAGTTTGGATGTACATGCTTAGATGACTCTTTTATTGATTTGATTTTACTCATCATGATGCTTTGA
>SNQJ01S0053219.1:33605-58617 GCA_010110895.2 Picea sitchensis
TCTCTTATAAAAATTGACGGGACCCATGAAAGAATAACTAATAACAAATGCCAACCAGGGAGGGGCATGTGTGGGCACTATTTTTGTTTCTTAGATAGAAGCCCCACACATGTTTCCAACTTGCGAAAGCATTGTGTGACCAGAGTAGAGTCAAGGTGGGCACATTTTTTATTGCTCAGGTATAATCCCCACCTTGGATTCAACCTGGAAACATTTTAAAAGAATTAAAGGCAATAAATGGGATTGGAAAAAGGTTGCATTGAAAACGAAGGTGCAACACACCCTCTATAAAGGCACCCATAAGTGATACACTACAACCCCTTGTATGTCATGGACCCCATGCCCAAAAGTATTCCCCTCATCCATGTCACCTCATCCACATGACTTAGAAGGAGGATCCCTTGGGAAACACCCCTAAACTTGTGGTACGATTCACCCAATAGGTCATTTTGTCAACCCTCCCATACCTAAACTTGGAAAATTCCATAGGGTCTTTCATCATTGGTTTATTTTGACGAGGTAGTTTGGATGTACATGCTTAGATGACTCTTTTATTGATTTGATTTTACTCATCATGATGCTTTGACTTGAGATCCTTGGAGGGCGTATCCATTTGTTTTTTGCAAGACCTAGTTGGTGGACAGTTTTGAAGGAACAAGCCTAGCTTGGGCTCAGTTAGTGGACAATTTTGGAGGAACACGCCTAGCTTGGGCTTCCACGGGGATTGGATCCCACAGTTTGGATTCCAAGGGCCCACATGATGGATCGCAAAGACATGTCTTTGGAATCTTAGAGGAGATTATGGAGGACCTAACCTAGCCCCTACCACCCAAACGTTTTTCCTAAGAAGGCCAATACGTCACTCTTGAGGGCTTGATGTCATGGTAGGGTTAGGGTTTGGTGGTTGTTGAGGACACTTGACACGTTTTGAAGGAAGGAAGCCATGGATCCTGGAGAATAGGCTTAGACCGAGGACCCATGGCCTTTGGAGGCCTAGCTCACCATCTCCTTCTCCAACGACTTGCAAAAAGTGCCAAAGCGTCACCCTAGAGGGGTGACGTCTTACTTAGGGTTTTACTTATGTGCAAATTATGATTTTAAAAAGTATTATTTTGTTTAAAGGGGAAATATTAGGTATTTTAACCCCTTGTCTTGTGGTTTACCCTAAATTATGTGGACAAACTATGTTTAGAACTTTTTGTATAAATATAGATCATTTTTATCTCATTTCAACATAACTCTCCTTTGTGAGAGAGACTCCTTGGCTGAAATTTGTGCCCTACTTGGGAAATTTTTCATATATCTCTTATCACTTGCTCTTGTAATGGTTTATATTTGGATATTGCATGGACGATGATGTGCTATCTCTTGTGGAGGCTTATCTCTTGCTTTATGGTGGATTTTCTTGGTCAAAAAGAGGTTTATCTTGTTAATGCTTGGACTACGTAAGGCATCTCTCTTGTTATTGCTTCTTTTCTTGGTTACAAGGTTACTTTTCTAAGATTTTGGGGAGTATAAGGGAATACAACCCCATTAAGCCCATCATTTTGTCTTGAAATAACTTGTTGCATAAAAGAATACTAGGAGGAGTAAAAGGGTTTACACCCTCCTAGGGTTTTTCCTAGATAGTTTAGCTTGCCTTGGGGATTAAAAGGGCTTACATCCCCAAGGAAGTAGCTCAACTAGATATTTAAATTTTATGAACCCACAACCCAATATCTAAAGGCTCTAATCTCCTTGCATCAGAGAAACAAAATCATTGCATTGGGATACGCGAAATCACGAGATATTGAAATTGTCTAAGTTGGAATTTATTCTATGTGCTTAAAGCTCACTAAGGCCTCTAAGGCATTTTGTTTTTTCAAGGACTTATTGCTGCTGTAATAAAACAAAGCTACAGCCACCAGGGCTGCAACAAACCCTAAACAAATATCTAAATAACTCATAGTTCAACCGTAAAAAATTACTAATAATTTATCCCTATAATCTACTAGTCTCAGTGGATCTTTTGGGTGGATTACTTGTGATTTTTGGTAGCTGATTTTTCTGTTGTAACAAATTGTGTACTACAGTCATAAGGATGCAAATATATCTCTGCAATACTTGTATATAACAACCTTACATTGATGATAAAGTCTTATGATTTTACACTTGAGTTGTACTAGTGTTTTGCTAACTTTTATCTTACATCATTTGATAGACTTTTAGAATCTTTTTAGAAGAATCTTTGTTTTGCTGATACATATCTCTGTTTACTGCTGCAATTAGGGACAACAAGATTAATTTTCTCGTCCACCTAATATATTACATGCATACTTGGATTTTCGTGTGTCTCGGGCAGGTACAATCACCCTTTGCAGGTACTCATACTTCTTGGAAACCATTGGCCACCACCGAGACGTGTCATAAAAGTCATTTTCCACATAGAAAATTAACCTATAGGGCATCCATCTCATCATCTCACTTTCCGTCTCATTCCCCCAAGGGTCATCGGGATTCCCCCCTTGAGTTGATCACTTCACCTTTAAAGTGATGAAAATACCTATCTAAGGTGGCAGTGGGTAGGTGTTCTCTTATTTGTTGCCATTTTATGGTTTGGAGGGCTTTTCCTAACTTACAACTTGTGCGATAACACAACCTAACGATCATTTATTGGATTGGACTGTATTAATATTCCCAATTTGAGTTTATGTTTCTCATTTTAACTCCAATGTGGATGCTCATTGATTTGTGCATAAGATTGAGGAGAGGCTTCACACCAAGCATTGCAATGGTAATTCTCACAGTGACTAGTGCAATGAACATAGGAAAATTTAGTGACAAACCATAGTATTTGTCAAAGGAAAACCAATAGCATAATAAACACAACATTATGCTCAATGATCCACCCAAACAAAATATTGTCACACAATTCAATGCCAACAAAAAGAACAAAAATAGACAAGTATGTGGTGTGGCCTCCACATGCTGACTTCACACACTTGATAGGTATTGTGTGCATAAATACCTTTAGGTGTAGGTTTTATTCAAGCTACCAATGTAGGATCATAGGAAGAAACTTATAACTTGAGAGCCTAAATCATCCCACACAAAATATCTCACTAGCATGCAAATAGGCTCAACTCAAACCATAACAACTTATATGGAGGAAGCAAAAGAGTGGTTGTTCCACTCTCAAATGTGGGTTTATCAAAGACCTATTAATTGTACCTTAGATAATAGGAGTCAAAATAATTTGATCTTTGCAACCTCTATGCAATAACATGAACTTGTAACAATGATCCATAATCCTATATGGCCTTAGAGATTCATTAGCACATATCTTAATGAAAAATAAAATAATAGTAACCAAAAATAAATTTTTAATAAGTTGTGTTTAACATAGATTGAGTTTTCTTTACTATTCTATGAACATTATCAAATCAAAGCAATCATATAAATAAATGACATAGGAATTACCCTGGAGAAACCCACACTGGGAAGAATTCCATCTTCAAAACGACTATCTTACTTTAGTTTTTATTAATGCTTATCTTGGTTACAAGTCTTTCTGGATATCACACATAAACTACAGTGCATAGTGGGAAATGCCCCAATACTCTCGTACCTCTCCCACAAACTAGTCAATTGRCACTTGGCATATGTCCAAATCAATATCTCCAACTTATATAAGTAGTGTAGATCTAATGTTAACCTAAATTGTGGAACTCTTCTCTATTATATGTTCTCCAAGAAAATCTCTTACTTAACCTCCCTATGTCATCACAATGGTCAAACCCCCTTACTATTCTATGCCTTTACTTTTGTTCACGTTTCTCCAAGGTAAAAAAAAAGATAACAACCAATTGTTTCCCCAAGACTCTATTATGGGCCCTTGTTTCTCTCCTTCCCTTGGCATTCCAAATTCTACACGATTTGGGCATTATGGGCTTGGCTCAGACTTCCACATGGCACCTTCTAATAGGTTGGTTTATACATGTGGCATCATGATGCAGGAGAATTTTTGCCTCCAAAATCTACCTTCTTGAATAGACCTTCGGGGTCTATGAATTTACCTAGGGAGTTGATTCCCTAACTTGTTATTATTGTAATTTCCTATGTTTTATAGAAATTATAGAAGGAATGCATAGGATATGATTGTTTAATTGAGTTTTATTAAATGTAAGTGAATTTCTCTATCATAGAAAATCTTGGGAGTTGTGAGGTCTAGAAGAGATCCTAGAGTGATCTCTCGAAGATATTTTGGATCTGAGAGATCCTTGAAAATTTAATGGAGTCTAAGTAGGATCTGAAACAAATTCAAATTTCAGCCATGTGTTGTATATTTTGTAAGCCTTCAAGAATTGCAGAAAAAAAAGAGTGTATGTAGAGACAGAGTGAGAAAGAGGTAGAGAGGTGTGTGTAAGGAGGCCACGTGTGGCTAGCAGGCTTAAAAGAGGCCAATTGAATGTAAAGCAAGCCATAAAGGCGAGAAAGGCCTTGTGTAAATTGTGTGCAGATTCATTAATAGAATATTCATGAGGTTATAAATTCTTTGTGTCATCGTGGAGATTGGATCCATGTGTGTTATCTCTCTTAATTTGTGAAATTGGATTAGGAGTTTGAACTTTGTTTTGTATCTAGAATGAACCAGGGTTTGAATTCCTTTATAAGTGTCAAAGAATAACAACCGTTGGATTGGCAGCAATGAATAGAAGCTACAGTAGCCATTGATTGTTGATCATTGGAAGGATCAATGATCTAAATTGCGTCAAACTGTACCGTGAAGGAAGGATCATTTATAACCGTAGGATTTCCCCACAATTAAGTCTTGACCATTGGATCAAGGTTAGAAGGACTCTATAAAATTCCTGACAACCGGTGGTGAGAGTAAGATTTGGCCATCCATTCCCGAGACAGATTGACGAACGACAATGTATTGGGAGCTAAAATACATGCGGAAGTTAAGGGAGAATCATGTCCATTTGATCCATATCCAAATCGACGGTCCTTGTTATAGTAGACCGTGGACAAAAGAGGTTCTAAGGTGTTGGAAGGATGAAAAATTCTCGAGGTCCTAGCGATGAAAAATGTCATGTTGATGTAAGGAACTCCATTGAGGGAGTGCCATGTTGTCCATACAAAATATGGCACATGTTAAATTCCATTTGGAAGATGGTACGTGTGAAAGCCACGAAATAAGGTGACATGTGGCAGCCTAGTAAACAAGTGACATGTGGAGACTAGTCCCCACAATATATGGTTTATGTGGAAAACCATGGACAATGAACATTATATCGCCACATTGTGGTTGATCATTGATCTACTTCAGGAACAACAATCCATATTGATCGCGTACCTTCCGCGTTTAAGCGCAGTTATAACAGTTGGTCATGAGGAGGATAAGCGCCTGGATTTGAGCATTGTAGATGGATTGGTGTTGAGAAAAAAGTATTCCAGACTTTGCTAATGGAGGATTTTGGGCCCGTGTAAAGAGTTCAAGAGAATTATGATCTTGGAGTTGCTACAAAGTTAGTTATAACTCTGCACTTGTGGGAAAGCAACCTAGCGGTTCGCTATCAATTGGTATCAGAGCAAGTAAGTGCTCTTTGGAATTATGTAAGAGGAACAGGGCAAGATAAAAAAATTAGTAGAAGAGAACCATACAATATTTGTTCAGACAAGAAGAAAAAAGGAATTGGATTCTTTTAAGTGGATTATAGCATATTTGAGACCATTCCAACCAAGAAATAGAGTTGGGAGAATATGTTGAAGATCTCAGAATAGATCTTGCAGATATTGGTCATATATTGATCCAAGTGGATATTGGTGGCCACCCACCTATTCCCACTGGCTCAAAACAGTTTTTTGGTGATTTACTATTTTTAATAGTTTTTCGGTTCCTAAACTTCCAGGGCCTAAATGAAGTTTTTTTGGGATCGATCACCTCAATGATGGCCAAAGGCTCTCATTGAGCCCCCAGAATGAATCTCCTCGATGATACCTTTCCAACGATCTATCATGCGCCCTAAATGGAGATCGTATGCCAAAGTTACGCCCCCGGGAAGTTGATACACCAAACTACCCAAAACGGGGTCCACAAAACTGTTGGCTTTTCATCTTCTGGGGTTATGGTTTTGTATTTTCTTTATGTTAAGAATTCCTTTAGAGCCTCATTGTAATAATCTTTTGACGAATGTGAGTATCCGTCACATCTCTTCTCAGAGATAAGATGCCACCATTCTAGCAAGTCTTTCACTTTGTATTTCTACAGTTTTGTACATTTCACTCATTAGTAGAAATTGTGTATTATTGTATCTTTGTGTTTATGGTTGCATATCTAATATATTTATGTTATATTATTTGATATCTGAGATATCTTTGTACATTTCTTTATTATATCTCCACTCTCATTTCATGCCGAAAATAATCTGGATCAGAGGTATCAGGGCAGGATTCTCTTGGTCATTTTTTTCAGTGCATGTCCCAGATGAGGTCTAAGTATATCAAGTTGGGTCTCGAGCTTGTCTCTCTTGAGGAAAATTTCTCTCACACACCCAGAAACCCTCCATGGCGGAAGAAAATAAAAACGACAGAGTAGACAATTTTGTTAATCTGTTGTTTGAGCAAGCTCTCATGCGATAGAGGGACAAAATGGTGGAGAATTTTTCCCACATTCCTCAACGCCTGTCGATAAAATCCGACGCATCTTCATCAAGTGGCCACTTTGGAGGCACCTCACCTTTCAAGGTACAAGTTAATTTTGATATTCTCGTATTTGAAGGACAGATAGATGCAGATGCCTTGGAAAAATGGTTAAATCTGCTAGAAGGTTATTTATTTGTTCACAATTTTTCCAATAGGGAAAAGATAACCTTTGCACTCCTTAAATCTCTCCCCCATGTCAAACATTGGTGGGAAACTTACTGGGAGAAAATTTCTACAGAGGATTATAGAATATATGGGGCCGAGCCCACATGGGATTTTTTGTGGATGTGGTCAAGGAACAATATTACCTTGTTGGTAACTATGATGACCAGTATATGAGATGGACCACATTGCATCAAGAGAGGGGCCAAGCAGTGTCGGAGTCCACCAATACCTTACATACCTTGCACACCAAGCTGGGTATCAAAGGTTTTGAGTGACAATTGGTTCTGGAATATCGTGGGGCTCTACACATGTACATCCAAACTAAAATGGAGTTTCTGGGCATCTCATCGATGGGAGATGCCTATCGATATGTTGTCAAAATTGAGCATAAATTTAGGCACCATAACAAATGGGAGTTTGGGTATGCAAATACACAACAACCAAATCATGATAAAGACAACCCTAACAAATAACCTCCCGAAAACCTATCCAAGCTACTGGAAAAGAAGGGTAATGAAAATATGAAGAAGGACACTCGAAAGTGGTGAGATTTCACAAAATCCCCTGGCACAACACTGATGAATGTATCTCAAACAAATCATTGGTAGTCGACATCAAAGACAAGGAGTCGAACCCTGATTCAAAATTTGATTCAGAAAATATTGGCAGAAGACAGATCATCGATGCAGACCCCACTGCCACTGTCATGAATGCAACAATTCAAACAGAAGAACCAACAGATCTTGACGAGGGGGAGCGCCTTTTTCATTCACAGATTAGGGTGAAGGGGATCCCACTGCATTTTATTGTTGATAGCGGAAGACAAAAAACCTCATCTCAGCAGAGGTCATCAAACAGTTGGGATTGTCGACAACACCAACACCACACCCGCAACCATACGACATTAGATGGCTTCACCGGGGATGAGACCTCCATGTCAGCCATCAATGTCGATTGTCATACAACATCCAAGCCTTCAAGGATAAGTTAATATGTGGTTTTTCCCCACTGGATGTCTGTGATTATCTATTGGGCCAACCATATATGTGGAAGCACCATGCTATTGATGAGTCTTGACCTTGTAGTGTCATTGTTACTCTGGGGGGTCATCTCTACAAGATACCAAAGGTAGTTCCAACTACTATCCCACCTAAACAGTGCCGCAATGTAGTATCTCATACTACAAAATTTAGCTTATTCATAGTTTGTTCAAAAGGTGAACAAGAGAACACTGCAGCCTCAGTCCAAGCACCTTTTGTCCAGCAGAAGCAGGTTGACAAGATTGAAGCAAAGAGAAAGGATCCCTTCTGCACACAGTCATCTCATGTATCTAGTTTGGTTAAAAAGGTCCAACCCTTCGAGCCACAGGTTTGTGACATCCTTCAACATGCTAAGCAACACAACTTCTCTGGCAAGGCAAGCAACTCATCAAGATGCAAATTCAACAAACTCTTTTCCTTCTCCCCCGAGAACTCAACGCAATGGACAACATTGTTTCCTAAGTAGAGAGGATTGATCCATGTGGATATCGGCGACCACCCACCTATTCCAACTAGCTCAAAATAGTCTTCTGGTGATTTACTATTTTTAGCAGTTTTTTGGTTCCTAAACTTCTAGGGCCATTTTGAGGGCCTAAATGAAGTTTTTTCGATATTGAGCACCTCAAAGAAAACTAAAGGCTCTGATTGAGCCCCAAAAATGAATCTCCTTGATGATACCTTTCCAACAAGCTATTGTGCACCCCAAACAAAGATCGTATGCCAAATTTATGCCCCCAGGAAGTTGATACACCAAAACTACCAAAAACGGGGTCCACAAAATTGTTGGCTTTTCATCTTCCGGGGTTAGGGTTTTGTATTTTATTTATGTTAAAAATTCCTTTAGAGCCTCATTGTAATCATCTTCTGGTGAATGTGAGTATCCGCCACATCTCTTCTCAGAGATAAGCTGCCACCATTCTAGCTAGTCTTTCACTCTGTATTTCTACAGTTTTGTACATTTCACTCATTAATAGAAAATGTGGATTACTGTATCTATGTGTCTATGGTTTCATATCTTATATATTTATGCTATATTATTGGATATCTGAGATATTTGTGTACATTTATTTATTATATCTCCACTCTCATTTCGTGCTGAAAATAATTCGGATCACATATTTTGATGTGTTAACTCTAGTAAAAACATATTGTGTTTGTAGGTAACAACAAAAGGAATGGTAGCAGCCATTGCAGCGAGTAGAGCTGTGATAGAGGAAAAGGAATCAAGTGAAGCTCTCAGGTGAAGAATATTATGGCATAACCTTGCAACAAAATATGTTGTAAATAATTCTAGCAGAGAATTGGAAGCAAGGAGAACAACAAAAGTTCTCAGAGGAGAGTGACTAGGTGCAAAAGCCATAGAAGAGAAGAGGGGTGATCACAAGGTTCTAGAGGAGAAAACTAGAAGAAAACCAAGAGGTCAGGCTCAGGTAAAGCTTTTTGAGGTATTAAGTGGAAAGATGCAGAGACTAGCTATGCAACTCACAATGAACTAGGAGAAGTTCACAAGGGAAAAGATGGATATTATTACTAATGGTTGTTGGCACAGGGGCAGACCCAGGGTTCAACGCTACAACCATGCACCAACAAAACCATAACTACTAGCCCTTTCGGAAACACCTGCAAAGGAGATGAAGTCTCACCCGAGGTAGAGGCAGGGGTGGTTGCAGGACTCAAGTGTCTGCAACCTTAGCTGGGACACAGATCTGTGATTGTAATACTTAATGGAGCACTTAGCACCGACATTTCATCAATATTCAACCACTACCTACTTCGCAGATAAAACAGAGCATCGCATCATTCATCCAAATCTGATGTATATAATCACTTATTGTAGAGAACTAGGTTAGATCTAATAGATTCAGGCACTAAGCACATTCATATAAGTCAGATCTAACATCCATACACATCATTAGCACAAAGCATAAACAGATCTATCTATCTATATCAAATCACTTAGCAAGTAAAGACATAAACACATAAACCCATTGCACAAATCATAGAAACACAAGATATACGTGGTTCACCCCCACCCTGGGGCTACGCCCACCAACTCTTCTGCATTATTAGCTTCTTCAATAGGTTACATGCACAGAGCCTCAAAACCTTACTCTACATAGGACAAGAGATATGCGTAGCTCGCTAGATCCTCCTTCCCCCAGTAGATCTAAGCACACAGCCTTCCACAGCCTCTTACAAGGACTTTCACTTAGCTCTACAAGTCTCACCCAATATGCACAAAGCACTTACAATCCTTCAATCACATAGATTTATCACTTAGCCATTCATAACTCTCTATCTCTATATTCACTACATCGCCTTAACATCTATTTATACTTTACAAAATAGGCCTAAACATGGGTAAACCCATGAGCCGACATCCCATACCTGTTACATAATCCCAAATCCCAAAAAGGGGCCGAGATCCCTCGATCTCTACTTCATCTTGCGCTCCTCCTTCGATAGGTTGTCAAAGTTAAAAATTAGGTCAAACTTGACCAAGGATCTCCCAAAACTTGCTCAAGGGCCAAAAGGCCCCCAACACTCACCTATGACTCGTCCCGAGTCACTCTGATATGGATAATTATGCTTCAAAAGCCTCAAGCGTAGCTCGATCTTCTTTGACTTGGTGTTGTGCCTTGGCCTCCTATTTAGTGAACTCTTGGATGACTGTGTCGTTCACAAGTCCCTCCAGGCATTGTTCAGTTGCAGTGACAACCTGCTCCAGTTTTGCACCTCAGCCTTCTACCTCTATGAACAGTTGGTAAGCCTTATCTTGTATAGGTTGGAGCCTCTGAATTACTTCCATAATTTTGCTCTGGATAGTGTGGATCTATTGTTGGGCAGTGTGTTGCTGCTGGGATTGCTTCATTATTTCCACAGCTGATAGGGGCTTCAGTTGCGCTTGTATCGTTTCGGCTTGATACTTTGAATCTTGGAGCTACGACTCAAGTGCCTTCAGTTCTGGATTCTCAGTGAGTTTCTCGTAGGTCTGGGCACTGCGATCAGTGAGTTTCTTACATTCCATAGTAAGGGATTTTATTCTCTCAACTGCGCTTCGAGCAATTGCTTCTCTTTGATCCCTTACATCCTGTGGGATCTCGGGCACTGCGCGGAGCTCTAAGTCTGCTATGTGTTGTTGTAGATGTTGTATAACTTCAATGAGTTGCTCTACTTGCTGCATGACTCGATCCTCTGCCTTTATTTCTATGACTATCACAGAACAAAGTGTTATGTTGACCACTTCTTTCACTTCGAGTTGCTCTGCGAGCAACTGTTCTTTTCCTTGTTGAAGCTGTGATTTTTCTTCATCAAACTTTGCTTGGAGAGAAATATTTTCTTGTTCTGCAACTCGGCACTGCTCTACAAGTACTACTTGAACTTGCGTCAAAGCTTAGGTGGCTTGTTCTATTTCCTCTTGTGCTCGTCGAAGGCGAGCTTCGACTGTCTCAGCTAGTCGGTGGAGTTGGGTGGGCTCATCTCCCAACTCTGGTTCTCCCGAGGGCAGGAGCACAGTGGAGACTGCGCGTCTACACTAAAGGGCCTGCTTTAATCCTCGAGGTTCGACTTCAATCCTATCATAAAGTTATTCCTACTTCGCTCCTTGTTTCTCTGCTATCTCCAATGAAGCATCATTCAGGGCGGCTATGATGAAGTCAAAATCATCACAGGTGAGGACAGTCTGCATCTTGGTCATGGAGGCTTTCGATTTCTTCCGAGAAGAAGGTTTCGGGGGGTGGGGGGGGGGACCTTCCTCTTCTTCAAAGGGTCAACCTTGTCTCTAGGAGGTGTTACTTTTCCTGGTCTCTGTTCAGCTTCGTCACCACCCCCTCAGTCAGGTGACATGGAAGCAGTCTTCACTCAGGTGCTGCTTAAGTTTTGGACCTCCTCAGTCTTCTTCTATCTGCTAGTTTCGAGTGTATTCCATTCTTTATGAGTGTCCTTTGGGCTGTCAATATCAGATATCTCTGCAGGGTTAGCGGGGATAAGGAGGTTAGTGGACCATTCCTTGGTGATCTCCTCAAGGTCGTCTTCTGTAAGTTTGTAATATGACTAGAGTTGCTCTTGATGTTCATCTGCTCGCGTTGTAATGCATATAGAGTGTCGATCTGCGATAAACTTCATTAGTGGTCAAAACCTTTGAAGGGTATTCGAAGTCATGCGAGGCTTGACTTCGATGGCTCGCTTTAGCTAGAGGTAGTATGTATGAAACACAACGTTTGACTACCATTGTTTGTTCATATCAGTTGAATACCACAGGGTAGCGAACTTCGCGACAAACGGTTCAAACAACTCTATGACGGGGAAGGTCGCTCCTTCCAGCATCTCCCAGGCAACAAATGCAATGAGGAATAGGAGCCAGCTGAAATGAAATTCATAACCATGATTCTGTGCTTCTCGACAATATAGTTCCAACTGGTTAACTAGGTACTTCGCTCAGTTCATCTGTAGGCCTTCCGCGCACTTCCCTGCGAGGTCAACAACAAAGACGGTGACTTGCATAGGTCGGTTCTTCCTTACTAACTTTCCAGCTATCAGTTGACATGCAAGGTGCATTGCGCCACTCTAGATGGAAGCTACCTTGTAGCCTCTTGTTCCCTTCTCAACGTCGCCATATGTATCCTTGTTCTTCTGTGCAAGTGTGTGATCTACGACTTTTCCTGGATAAAAGTCCTGCAGGTCAGGTCCTTTCATACTCAGTCATGTGATCCTATGGATCAACATTGGATCAACTGTAATGTGGTGTTATAGCCATAAGTAGCCACCATGGTAACACGATAGTAGCAACTTGACACAGGTGTTGACTTCCTGGTGTCTTCCAAAGTGTGGGATCTTCATAACATTCAACAAGGTGGGCTGCGTGAGGTTCATCGTCCACAACTGAGGGATGATCTTTGAGTTCTTCCCTTTAGTTTTGGTTAGGTACTTGTATGGGGCGAGCATACCATAGATCTTTCGATCTCCGAGGTTGAACTTCAACAATGTGATCTTGTCCTCCTCTATTCGAACTGCGCGTATCCCGTTCGGGAGGTACACAGTGACCATAGTGTTCTCGAAGTCTCTTGGCACACTATCACGATTCACTGCTCTAGACAGAGGCGGGATGTAATCGGTAAATATGGATGGAATCAACTTTGTGTTTGCTAGGTCATCTTTTTGCTTGGTTTTCTTCTCTACTGATGGTCGGGATGGCCCCGATCTGCGAGCAGTCGACGGAGAGGCTTGCATTCCTCTTGTCGATGATGCTTGTACACCTGTAGACATCGACATGACTCGTTCAGTCATGAGGTCGATCAGAAATTCTTCGACAACTCTCTCTGCAACGTTGAACTCTTCCAACATACATGCTCGGGGTTGGAAATCTTTGGGTTCGAGGAGTAACTTAGACACTGCAATAGGATAGAAGGCAATAACGCAATGATCACTGTATAGAATCAACAATTCTGCGGGCTCAAATTCACGATTAGCAAAAGTGTTCTCGGTGCATGGCGCGATGGGATAAATAGATAACTTGGCAATGGATTGCTTACAACAGTCGAGAAGCCTTCATTAACTCTGTTATGTCCGTTATGGTGTGGTCCAACGGTCTGGTGGTGAACCATAAATTCCTTTCGACCCATTCAGGGGGTTGGCCGAACGGTTATATTGGTCCCAACGGCTATAATGCTTCACCATGGTGAAGTGCCATGTGATGTTGTTATGTTATCTCGGCGAAACTCCAATTTTGAAAATGTTCCTTTTGCGAAGTTACCTCTGGAACCTTCTGTAACTTATCGATCTTAGCTCTCTTCTTACTTAGTTTTCTAGCTTTCTTTCCAGTGAGATTCGTCTCGGTATGCCTTTTTCCATTCTGATTCTTATCTTCTTTTGGCATAGTTACTTCGCGTTGTTGAGATTCTTTCCTAAGAGTCAAGGGTGATACTTCTTCTTTATCTGGAATAGGTACTTCAATCTTCCGTGGGTCTTCTAGTGTTCTTGCAACTTCGACATCTGGGTCTCTGGTGTTAAATACTTTGATCTATTCTTCTGTTCTGCAATTAAGTGTGCGATCCTTCTAGTCGTGAAATATTTTAACTCTTGCTTCTTCTGCGCTAAAACTTGTTTTTCTTCTTGCCTTCTGGCCTGATTTCTTTCAATCCAAGGTTTTCATAGTAACATGGTAAATGGGGCATTGTTCTCAATAAATTTAATAATCTCAAAATATTCCTCTCTTGAAGTTCCATTGGCATTCATAGATATCTGAGTGAGCTTTCCACATAGGTTTATCAACTTTCCTCTAAATAGACCTATTCCTCCCAATGAAGGAGTCATAGCAGGTTTCCCTAAAAGTTCCCAAGTTCTTTCCATCATGATATTCACCTGTGTTTCCTCATCTAGAACACAGTCAATGTCGAAGTCTCCTATTCTTGCTTCAAGGCATTATTTTTCTTTGAAGATTTCTGATAAATTGACATGTCGGTGGTCATTCAGGGTTTCTTTTATCTGTAGCAATGATTTCTCTAATTCTTTCTGGGGTTCTTCCATTTTTGGATCTGCCTTAGGGTTTTCTTGTCTCATGTTCATTCCTTCAAGCTTAGCAATCATTCTAGGGCAATCCAATACTTCATGGTTCATAGCTTTGCAACAAAGACAACTAGGTCTTCTTCCAGGGAATTCCTTAGCAATATGTCTCGGTCTTCTACAACTGTAACAGAGGGTTAATCCTCTCTTTCTTTTAAATGATCCCCAACCTTTCTTTTACTGTGCGCTAGAATCATGGTAGCTAACCTGCAAACATTTCTTTCTAGGATCCTGCATCCACTTGTTAGTCCAAACATTCTTTTTACGCATAGGTATAACATATCTTTCACTATTCTTATTAGATCTACACATATCAAACCTTCTTTCAACTATTAGTGCCCTAGTTTTCAAGCTAGGACATAATCTATCAAACATACCTAGATCCATACTTTAGAAACAAAAATTTCCACTTATCTTACTTCTACAGAGCACAAAGCTTTTAGATCTAGAACTTTTCACTATTCTTACCTTTATCAAAGCATAGAGCTTGCAGATCTTACCTCTTTTAGTCAAGAATTCTCACTTTTACCTATCTCAGAGCACAAAGCTTTCAGATCTTACCTCTTTTAGTCAAGAATTCTCACTTTTACCTTTCTTAGAGCACAAAACTTTCAAATCTTACCTCTTTTATTCCGATCGAACTTCTTTTCTTCAGCACAGAGCTTGTTAAACTAATTAGAGTATTGTGCACTAGAGCGAGAGATCTACGCACAGAGATTTCACAGTTTCAAGTCGGATATTTGCACAAAGCTTCTTCTTCCTTAGTTCCCATCAATCACAGTTTCAGTCCCGGCAACAGAACCATTTGTTGGCACAGGGGTAGACCCAGGGTTCAATGCTATAACAACACACCAACAAAACCCTAACTACCGACCCTTTTGGTAACACCTGCGAAGCAGATGAAGTCTCACCTGAGGTATAGGAAGTGGTGGTTGTAGGACTCAGGTGTCTGCAACCTTATCTGGGACACATATATGTGATTGTAATACTTAACGGAGCACTTAGCACCGACAGTTCATCAATATTCAACCACTATCTAATTTGCAAATAAAACAGAGCATCGCATCATTCATCCAAATTTGATGTATATAAGCACTTATCGTAGAGAAGTAGGTTATATCTAACAGATTCAAGCACTAAGCACATTCATATAAGTCGGATCTAACATCCATATACATCATTAGCACAAAGAATAAACAGATCTATATATCTATATCAAAACACTTATCAAGTAAAGACATAAACACATCAACCCATTGCACAAAGTAGAGCAACACGACATATACATGGTTCACTCGCACCCTGGGGCTACGTCCACCAACTCTTCTTCTTTATTAGCTTCTTCAATAGGTTACATGCAGAGAGCCTTAAAACCTTACTCTGCATAGGACAGGAGATCTGCGCAGCTCGCTAGATCCTCCTTCCCTTAGTAGATCTAAGCACACAACCTTCCACAACCTCTTACAAGGACTTGCACTTAGCTCTACTAGTCTCACTCAGTATGCACGAAGCACTTACAATCCTTCAATCACATAGATTTAGCACTTAGCCATTCGTAAATCTATATCTCTATATTCACTACATCTCCTTAGAATCTATTTATACTTTACAAAATAGGCCTAAACATGGGTAAACCCATGGGCCGACATCCCATACCCGTTACATAATCCCAAATCCCAAAAAGGGGTTGATATCCCACGATCTCTGCTTCGTCTTGCGCTCCTCCTTCGACAGGTTATTGAAGTCCAAAAATAGGTCAAACTTGACCAAGGATCTCCCAAAACTTGGTCAAGGGCCAACAATGGTCATGACAAAGGTTCATCGAAAATCCACAACAAGAGGAGAGAGGATGCCAAAGTAGTTGGCAGAAAGATGAACCAATAGTATTTTGATATAGAATTTATTGAGGTAAAGGAAAGACTTGGTATATTTTCCAAGCAAAACATCATGAAATGAAGAAGGATTCAATACAACATGTTCAAGTGCTTCAAAAATCAGAGTAATGCATACCATGATACCCGAACTCATTACCCCATCGATCAAGAATTTGCTTCTTTAGGATCAGGCTGGTGTCATGGATACTATTGCTGGTGATACATGGACTGCACTGAAGAAAAGAGGGGCCCTCCGGGGCCATGCTTAAGTCGTCTGGCTCTTGGTACTCCATGTCTAGGACCTATGGGCCTCGAGACGTGATCTCCTTAGTTATCCCTAGGCTAGGGGATAACATCTGGCTGCAACTCGGGGACATGTGCTCACCATAGAGCACATGAGAACCTCAAGATATCTGGTATGACCTGTTCCTGCTAAATCTCAACAAAAGACATCAGTAATCCCTAGGGTGGTGATATCACCCATCATCCATATATGATAAAAGAACCTCTAGTCTAACATATAATTATGAGCACGCGCGCGCACACACACACACACACACACACACACACACACACACACACACATATAATGAAACATGCAACTACAACTATACTAAAATGATATGCAATGGTATGTCCAATAGATTCAAATGCCTACCTATTCTACCTCACCTGTACTTACCTATCGAATGCTAGGTATAAGCATAAAACCAGTACAACCACACTAGCAATGTATCATAACACCCGCCTCTGTGCTTCATCATAAAACAAAACAATGACAAGTTAAGCACAAAATAAACATGAGTCATAGCATGCATTATATCATGGGAAGTCGTAAATTCTAGCTCATGGAGGCGGGAGGGAGGGACAAAAGCATGCCAAGTAACCCTTCTAGAAAAGTTATCAATCCATCTCAGAAAAGGATCGTGAGAGGTCAAGGACTTAAAGGGCTGGCCCAAAGAGTCTGAGGGTTGACTGCCTTGGATGTCATCACTCCTTGGGGTCTAAGAAGGGATTAACAAGAACTCATAGGGAAACTGACAACTTCTCAGGGGAAACCTAAAAGATTGAGATAATAAACTTCTTAAGGAATTCAACCTCCCCTTTAATTCTAACGAAAAGTTTTTCCCTAAATAAAAATTGAAACAAGAGACATGTTCCCCAACTGCATCCTTAGTGACATAATGAAGTAAAGCAATCAGAGGGAGTTGGACAACCTTGTCACGAGTATCCCTTCTTCCGACAAGCAACATCCTCACCTTTATCAAAATTTGAGCACAGAGGTGGTTTATTATCTTCTTCATAGAATAAATCCAAGTGCTTAAAGGAATACTCGTCAAAATCCTCAAGGTATGACTGAAAATCATCAAAAGAACATTGCACTAGGTCATCCTTGGGTGCTTGGAAAACCTTTGTAATTATATCATCATCTTGTTGCCAATCGTCAAAATTATTAGGAACATCATATGATTGTTGTAAAGAAAACATTCAAAGATATCCTTCCATATCATAGATGGGGTCCTCATCAGAACCAATCACATCCCACTTACGTCTTCCAACATGTATAAACTCATCAATATTATCAACCATGTCACTACCTTTATCATAACATGAAGGATTTAATGCATACAAGGGATCCTCTAATAATTCTTCACTTTCCAAATCATAAAATAAGGAATCATCAAAATCTTGGAAAGGGAAATGACTTACCATGTTCACTTCTTATTGTGCAGGAGTGTCAAAGGCTTGGATGACTTCATCAAATGGAAGAGCATCCACTACATCATCCCCAAGACTCGTCTCTTTAATCATATTTTTTCCTTTCTCAAAAAATAAAGGACCTATCTCTTCCAAGGGTTCCTTTACTTCTTCACCTTCTAAATCATAGAACAAAGTGTCATCAAAAACCTGGAAAGGAAAATCATTCACCTCATTCTCTTCATCTTGTGCATGAGAGATAGGATCTTGGAGAGCTTCATCGGACAAAGGAGTGGATACTAGTGCTTCATCCTCATAACTCACTTCTTTAGTCAAGTATTTACTGCATTCTATTGAATAATGGGAAAAATCTTGCTCCTCTTCAAGGGGTTGACAACCTTATTCATAAATCTCTCCTTCTATATCAGAGGGTTCTTGGTATTGAGTATGGTACACATCCCTAAGATCTTCCACAATCTCAGAGGTGAATCCTTCTCCCTCTAGGGATATTGTGAGATTTTGAAGAGCATATTCATATGACTGGCATTGTTGTTTCACAAACTCAATAAACCTACTTACGAGGTCTACGAAAGATGATATACCCTTATCTTCGCAACAACCGTTAATCCAATCTTGCAAAAAAGACGGTAGGGAAAGTATGAAAATTTTTACCAGAACATCCTCCCCTTCAAATTCTATCTCACTTATATACTTCAAGAATTCTACAATGTGAGTAATTGGGAGGCCTACGAATCTTGGAGAGTTGTTTAACCATTTCATATCAAAATAATGTGGGTATCCTTGAAAACTTTCAAAATTAATAGTCAAATACAATTGTTCCCAGGGCGCCATGATCCCATATCTTGGAAATATGACGAAGTTAAGAGAAAGGTGGCACCTTAGAAAAGGTCAGTGGAGTCGCCAGATATCTTCTCGAGGATTATCAAAGGGAGTGAGCCAGGTAAGCTTCGAAAGATGAAGGCTTTGAGGAAAAGGCTTACCAAAAAACTGTCGTTGAGGAATATTGACTCAGTGTTCCCCGACAACGACGCCGAATTTTTTATCGCACAATCTATACTTACCCAAAGCCTAAAGGGAAGTAGGCCTAGATTGGTGTAACAAGGAGATAGTCCTATGACTGTCACCCTAGTAGGATACCTCTTTCTATTTAGGAGGACAAGAAACTGGCTCCAAGGGAGAAGTCCCAAGACCTAGTTGGTTGATGAAGGGAGATAAGACGACAGTAAAACCCACCCCTCTCTCTAGGTCACTAAAAAAGAAGTCACTTGGTATGGTTTAGAGGGTGAAGGAGAAATTCAAGGTGAATGGTACTTTCCCTTTACCATTAAAACAACAAACATTAGCAATAACCAATGATATTAACGTTTCAAATTAATGACTTCAAAATGGAAATATGATGCTAAAACACTCTTATGCATATACAAAAGATAGAATGTATAGCAACAACAATATGTCCAAAAGTTGCAAGTTACGACGACAAAAACAAATGATATAAAGACTTTGCAATTTGATAGTACTTTGTCACTTACAATTTAAAGATTAAAATAAGTCAATAAATGACTTCAATAGGCTGTCAAAACACTTGTAACAACAACAAAATAAATAATGATGACAACAACAAAACCACTTCAGAAAGTACTTAAATTAGGCAATTAAACAAACACTTTAACATATGATGATAGTAGTTTGCCTAGTACAAGTGATGGGTGGTTTTATGGACAGTTTGAGGGCTGTTAAGGGGATGGAATGATGGCTATAACAATAGTTACAACAACAGAAATAGCCTTCAACAACTTCAGAATTTTTCACTTAGAACAATAACAAAGGGACGGCTAGAGCCTTGGGATGATAACACCTAGGCTAGTGCAAATTTCTAGGTTAGTTTTAGAGGTTAATATATTGATTAGGGTTGTTAAATAAAGGCATAGCAACAATTATAGCACTAGAAATATCACTGTTAGTGTTAGTGAGAGTTTCAAGAATATAGTTTAAAAGTTTGTTTGATCTCATTCATCCACAAGAGTATAGAAATCAGTGCCTTTTAGGGGCTTATGGAGTCAATAATAGTAACAATATCACTTGGGAAATAAAATAATGATAATTCTTATCTACAGGAAGAGGTAGATGTAAGAGGTGTTGGCACTTCAAGGCCTCAAGCATCTAAATCTTTAAGGGATGTTTTTCTAGAGAGTAGGCACTTCTAGGCCCTAGCGTACCTTCCTTCCTTGGATTTTTTGAAAGACAATTGATTTGGCGATTTAGAATGAAATTAATAGAGAGCTAGCACTTTAGGGCTCTAATAATTACTCCCAAAAAATGTATAATTGGAAAGATCAAGCTAGTAGAAGATTTATAGGGAGAAAGAAGCATTTGTTATTTCTCCCCTAGGGTTTAAACAAGAAATTTCATAATCTTAGACATGAAACAAGTAAAGTTTACCACAAACATCCACAACATGAATAAAAATGCATATTTTCCACTTACTTCACCAAGAATAATCAAGTCAAACCATAGCTAAAGACCATTCCACCATGAAAAATGCCAAAATACACCACCATAAAGCTCTCCCAAGAGATGCACACTAGTTATTTCAGCCAATGACCCTTAAAGAGGGCGAAAAATTCAGACCACCACTTGTGTGTGATGAGTTATGATGAAAATGAATGTCACTTTATGTCTATTTATACCAAAATTATGACCTTTAATTATTTTAGGTCAAAATATCAGGGCCGACCTGACCAGTTTACTCAAAAATTATATTTTTACAAAAATAAATTCAATTTGCATCTAAATAGGCCTCCAGAGGTGACGTCATTCCCTCCTAGGTTGACATTGGGCCTCAAGTGTGGGAAGTTGGGAAAAGGAGATGAAATGTTGGGCATCCAAAGGCCTGAAATTTTCCCACACTTGCAAATAGCCTCATGAATGCTTCCAAGGTGACAACCCCAACTGACAGGTGACGTCTAGAGATGCAGAGGTGACGTCTAAGGCCTCCCAAGGCCAAAATTCAGGTGGGAGGAGCATGAGACCTTAGGTCTAGGTCTTCCACAATGCCTCCAAAGGAAAAGTCCTTACTTCATCTGGTGCAAGCCTTCAATCTCTTCTTACCCCTGCCTGGGGTTTCAACATCCATCCGTGGGCTTTGAGCCCCCATGAAGGTCCGAGATAATCATTCCCTCATGTGTACATTTCCACCAGGAAAGGTCCTACAGAAAAAACAAGTACGCCCTCCAGGGGTTCATAAGTCACAAGGATCATAGCACGTAAATCACATCTATAATTAAATTACTCAAACATGTGCATCAAACCCCCCTTAACCCCAAACAAATTCTCAAAGACTTTATGCAATTTGACAAGTTAGGTTTGGAGAGGGTCTCAGTGTGTCCTATTGGGCTACCTCTCTTAAGTTTGGGGTGTTTTCCAGGTGGAGTCTAGTCCAAGTCATGTAAGTGTATGAGGTGGGACGGGGTAAATATTTGGGCATGGGGTGCATGTGATAACAAGGAAATGAAGATTCTTACATGTGGGTGACTTTGTGGAGGGAGAATTGCACCTTTTCATGGATGTAATTGTTTCTTGGCCCATTCATTTCCATTTCTTCTTAGATTTATTTATTTTGATCTTTTTCTCTTGTGCTTCAAGGGAATAGTTGAGGGCCATTGTCCTGGCTTGATGACCAGAGGTGACAACGTTATCCACAAACATTTCACGAAAATGAGAAGGTTGGTTTGTGATGAGACCCCCTTTCTCTTTGCTATGCCACCAAGAGCCACTACACTGGTTTGGTGACCAGATAGGTGGTAATGTCACACCACTACATGCCCATGGTCATAATAGGTCGGCTCGTGATGAGACCTCCCATCCATCAAATAGTACCTTGAGTGTTTATGATATCTTGTGGGTCCCCTTTTCTTACTAAGAAACTTTTCACTGCTTTCTCGTGGATTCCTGGGCGAAGTATCTCAAAGGTTTCAAAATTGACTTTTAACTCTTGCCAGCTACTTTTACCTTCCAGGCCTTTAGCCCCTTCTTCCCACGAGGTAAGGTACAACCCTTCCTAGTGTAGCCAATCCAAATGCCCAAACAAAGATAGGGGAGATGGAAGGAATAAATATGGAAAGTGGTAAGTATGGAGGGAACATACAATGAATTTTTATAGATCCACTTAGTAGGAACCCATCCTAAATGGAAATCAACTTACCAGGGCACCGTGTCACCCTTCCAGGTATGAACGAGGAAAAGAGCATAATGTCCAATAAACTATCATGAAATGAAGAAGGATTCAATACAACATGTTCAAGTGCTTTAAAAATCAGAGTGATACATACCATGATACCCAAACTCATTACCTCATGGAGAAATACATTGCTACTTCAGGACTAGGCTAGTGTGATGGATGTTGTTGTTGGTGATATGTGGACTGCACTAAAGAAAAGAGGGGCCCTCCGGGGCCATGCTTAAGTCATCTAGCTCTTGGTACACCATGTTGAGGACCTGTGGGCCTCGAGACGTGATCTCCTTAGTTATCCCTAGGCTAGGGGATAATAGGACCTAAGGACGTCAAGGAAAACAAAAATGAGCTTATTATTGTAGCAAGATGGATGCACGAAAAGGATGAATAAATGGAAGCAAGAGACATACACATTATGTCTACAGAACTACAACAACAAGTTTGCAACAATACCATGGACCAACAAAAGGGCGCGTTGGACGTTGAGATAGATGAACTGTGGAAACTAACAATGAATAAGTCCATATGGGGATACCATGAAATGAGAAGTGCATTCAGCCACAAACTACATTGGGATGAGAAAGACTACATCAACAAGGTAACTGGTAAGCAAAAAATTCAGATATGGGATCCTAGAAAATCTCAGGTAGAAATGAGATAGCAGAGCAACCAACAGTATGAGAATTAGCAGAATAAAACTTGGGATCCTGGAAGGTGGAGGATAGCAGTGGAAGACCAATGAAACAATCCATATGGAAAACAACAACAAAGGAGCAGAGGAGGAATTCAATTGAGGACACATGATCAAGAGATCATCAAAATATTTTAACCCTGGGAGTCTGATGTAGGAGCATTTTTTCCTCCAAAATCTACCTTGTTGAACATACCTAGGGGGTCAATGAATTTACCAAGGGAGTTGGTTCTCTAACTTGTTATTATTGTGATTTCCTATGTTTTACTGAAATTCTAGAAGGAATGCATAGGAAAGGATTGTTTAAATGAGTTTCATTAAATGTAAGTGAATCTGCCTATGATAATAGATCTCACGATTTGTTAGATCTAGAAGACATTCTAGAGTGATCTCTTGAGGATATTGTGGATCTGAGAGATCCTTAAAAATTTTGTGGACTCTAAGTAGGATTTGAAACGAATTCAAATTGCAGCCCTGTGTTGTATATTTTGTAAGCCTTCAGGCATTGGAGAAAAAAAAAAGGGTGCATGTAGAGATATAGTGAGAAATATGTAGAGAGGTGTGTGTAAGGAGGCCAAGTGTGGTCAACGGGTCAAACAAAGGCCAATTAAATGTAAATCAGTTCATAAAGGCGAGAAAGGCCTTGTGTAAATTGTGTACAGATTCATTAATAGAATCTTCGTGAGGTTATAAATTCTCTGTGTCATCGTGAAGATTCGATCCATGTGTGTTATCTCTCTTAATTCATGAAATTGGATTAAGAGTTTGAACTTTGTTCTTTATGAAGAATGAACCAGGGTTCAAATTCCTTTATAAGTGTCGAAGAATAACAACCGTTAGATTTCCAACGATGAATTGAAGATACAGTATTCATTGATCGTTGATCATTGGAAGGATAAAAAATCTAAAATGTGTCAATATGTACCATGAAGGAAGGATCATTTATAACCACAAGATCTCCCCATAATTAAGTCTTGACCATTGGATCAAGGTTAGAAGGACTATGTAAAAGTCTCGATAACCGATGGTTAGAGTAAGATTTGGCCATCCATTACCGAGACAGATCAACAAATGACAACATATTTGGAGCTAAAAGATAAGCAAAAGCTAAGGGAGAATCATGATTTTTTGATCCAGATCCAAATCAACGATCCTCATTACAGCAGACTGCGGACAACAGAGATTCTAGGGTGTTGGAAGGTTGAAAAGTCCCAAGGTCCCGATGACAACAAATGTCACGCTGGCGTAAGGAACTCCACTAAGCGAGTGACACATGGTCCATACAGAATATTACATGTGTTAAAGTCCATTTAGAAGATGGTGTGTGTGAAAGCCATGAAATAAGGTGACACATGGAATCCTAGTGAAAAAGTGACACGTGGAGACCATGCCCCACAATATATGGTTTTCATGGAAAACCCTGGATGATGAAGATTAGATCTTTATTTTGTAGATCAACAACCCTCATCGAGACCAAGATATGCCAGGATGACGTCATAGCCCACTCTAGGGACGACACATGGAAGCAAGGTTCCAGACTGATCAGAGTTACGTGGTGGCCCACGTCGTGGGTTGAAATATAATTAAAGGAGAATCAAAGGTCTATACTGGATCCACGATCCATATCAACAGTGATCCATCTTTGAATGATATTTCATAGGAAGAGATCATGATCGTTGATCACCTGCAGGATCAACGGTCCTTATCATAGAGAACCACGACCTTCGTGAGTTTTGGGTTGTTCATAAGGGCGTGAAGTCCCGATAGATCATGACGACCATACGTTGAAGAGAATATATCAATGACCACCATCATAGTGGCACAATGGAATTGGAATATCCATCATAGATCATTAGTGCCAAGGTTTAAGTGCTTAAGGGAATAATCACCAGATCACAACATATGGTCATGTGGACGAAAGAGATTAGAGTAGAAGAGAGAAGCACTTGGAGTATAAGAACATGGTTCTAACACTTGGTCATGAGGAGCATAAGTGCTCAGATTTGAGCATTGTAGATGGACGAGTGTTGAGAACAAAGTATTC